>WUWR02000235.1:0-123888 GCA_009982885.2 Hyles vespertilio
AATGTCTTTTAGACCGCAGCACTTGGCAGAGCTGCGCCGTACCAGAGTGTGTTATTCGGATTTTGAAGTATTACAGTCAATGGTAGAGGGACATTTTGGAGAAGTACATGTAAGTAAAAACATATTTTCAGCTTTGGTAAATGTTATATGTAAATGCTTAAAAGTGCTCCAGAAATTAGAATGAACAAACCAATTGTAATCATGGAAACAGCTGTATTACCATCTCTGCTATTAATGAATTATTAGTTCCTTTATCACTTAAGTTCTGGTTAATTGCAATTATATTGTTTATAATTGTATATACCTATACCAAAAATATTTAAACATAACCTCTTGTGTCTGATAAAATCAAAAAACATATTACAAGTTTTAACAAAAATTACATGTTAATACAGTGTCTAAAGTTCTAATAAATGTAAAATTTTTAAACCAGACCTGAAGCAGTTTGGAGGACGGACACTCCATGGATATACTAAAGTAATCCCCAATAAGTCCTTGCTATATTTGTTTCATATGTTAAGATGGTTAGAGAAAAACAGACAAGTGATGTGTATGCATTGAAAGTATTACGTAAGGAACAGGCTCGGAAGCAAGAAATAACATTTATGAGGATGAGAGAGATTGTCCTGCCTCAGCTGTCACCCCATGGCTACCGAAGCTGCAGTATGCATTTCAGGTACAATTAAATTATTTTTCATGAAATGCTTCCTTAATGTGTCTTGGTTGGACTCATCTGTTATGCATTGTTTGTAGAAAGATTTGGCCTTATCTATTACTGCAAAATTAATATGAAGAAAGAAAGCCAGAGAAAAAAAAACAGCTTATTTTGTCAGCAAGATTGACATTCATATTTTTGTCTGTTTCGTAACAGGACAGCAACAACTTGTACTTAGTTATGGAACTGTGCTATGGAGTGATTTTGGCTGGACTGTTGGCTCGACGTAACCATCCCTGTCGGAGAGAGATGCTGCATTCTATGTGGCTGAAGTGGCTCATGCACTCAAAGCACTGCATGGAATGGATATGTTCACAGAGATATCAAAACCACATAATATACTGCTTGATCGGTGAGTTACAAAGTTAATTATTTGTTATTTATTCTGAAAATACTAATATTTATTTTATGATTGTGTAATACACATTTTACACTTCTGATATCTTTGTATTGATGGTAAAAATTTATTTTTGCCATCAATGCAAAGTCAAACCTTATATACTATAAAATGTTGTGTTTAAGATATATCAGTACTATTATCAAAGCTTGTCATGTGTATTTTTTGTTGTAAATAAAGTGATAGCAACTGAAACTAGCTAACACTTAGTAATAGTTGAAAGTAGCCCTAATGGTTTTAAAAGTATATTAGTGAAGAAAGTGTTAGCAGTAACTAAAGTAGCCATCCTCAGTAGCCTATATAACAAGGCCCGTATGTTTCAGTTGCGGGCACGTGAAGCTGGGTGACCTGGGCTCGGTGGGGCGGCTGTCTGGCGGCGCGGGCGCGGCGCCGGCGGGCACGGCGGACTACGTGGCGCCCGAGCTACTGGCCCGCCGCGCACTGCGCCACGCGCCACTCTGTGTGTCTCCAGTATTGTGGCCGCGTTGTTACACAGGCCATTGTGGGTGGTTCGCATGCGCTTGCGCTTTACAAAACACGACGCTCACTGTTCACATCTATAATGACACAATTACACAGTTTGCACGGTTGTATGTATTGTATCAGCCCATATACGTCCCACTGCAGGGCATGGGCCTACTCTATAATCCAAAGTACGATTGAGAGTGGTTAGCCATATAGTCCACCACCCGGCCTAGTGTGGGTTGACGGACTTACATACCATAGAAATTCTTATAAATCACTATGGTATGCAGGTTTCCTCACAATGTTTTCCTTCACCGTTTTATTGCACGGATTGATTTGTGCACAATTTAAGTGGCATGAAATACTGATGATTTTTATGAGTATTGTGCTTAGTCTGTTGTTATACAGATATGTTTTAAGCACTAGCACTTTTAGTGATATGTACAGACTTATGATTATTCTAGTAGTTTCTTTTTGATACATATTTTAGCTAATAGTTTCATTGTTTTAAAATAAGACTAAAAGTCACATCTAGTACTTAATTACAAAGACAAAAAATTGCCTCATTGGCACAAAGCTTATAATATGTTATGAGAACCATTAGATTCTGTGTGTGATTTTCGAAAAATATATCTTTATGTGAGCATTCATAGAAGGGTTATTAGGCTTACGCGTACTGTTAAATTATAATATTATAGAAATAATTTATTAATCTGACAATATACTGGTATGGTATAAGGGCATGTGGAAGGAAAATGATGCCAAACACAGTTGTGGCCCATAACAAGTAATTGTTAGTAACAATAAGATGTTAAACCTTGATTTTAATATTATAAATTGATATTCAATAATATTATTTAACATTTGTTCAAGATTGAGGAGTATGCATTTCAATGTATTTTGGAAATAATCTACTGTGGAATAAAATGTGTAGTTAGATAACAATGTGGATGTATTTAGCATAGAAATAGTAAGGAATAACAACACTAACACATTATTTTTTTATTATTTATTCACCCAATGCACTGAAAACTAAAGGTTTTTGAACACTAATACGTAGATATATGTAGATAGTATACAAACACATATTTAACTTATATTTTTATATGTTTTTATTAGTATTTATAGTATACCTATGTTTATGATTTAGTCGGCCTGTGACTACTGGTCTCTGGGCGTCGTCGCGTTCGAGCTGGTGACACTGAAGCGTCCCTTTTCTAAAGGAGATGAGGATTCTATGATCGAGATCCTAAGCAACATACAGAAGTAAGTTATTATTAACACATTGGGACTTTTTGCATAAATACGTTAAGAGCGTATACACCTTGCGCGCAAGTCAACTATAGGTATTTCTTCGTTAATTTCACGCACACATAAGCGACCAAAACTGTGTGCGTAGAGCTGCCGCGTCGGCTCGCTATACAATCGGCTCAAACAAATTTGATCCGTGCGCTTCAAATATTCAATTGAAATGTAACTGTAATATAATATCATAAAAATATTTTATTTGCATTATAAGTAGACAAATATTACTGTGCAAGCAAAGAATAATACAAATATTGGATACTAATCATATTTTCGTTATTATTGCATTGTTAAGTTGCATTCAAATCAGTGTTCAATCAGTATACACTACGGACGTTTTATTAATCATTTCGTGTTCGAACTCATAAATAGTGTTAGGGGCCTTACAACCCCTTACAATTACGAAATATATTTAATTTTATATTACAATACTAACATAATTTAGCCTCGGAATTACATCCCATTATATTACCTGAAACATAATTTATCATATAACAAAATCATTGTAGGTAATAAAAATAATTAAATACCGGGTATCTCAAGACTGCTACCGAAAACGAAGCCGGGTGGTAGTTTTAGTGGCTACAAACACATGCAATTAAAAATTTCGCATAGAAACGCGACAATTATTTTTATGATTTTTAAATATCGTCATTTTTGGTGGTAAATCCATAGTTTTTGCTAAAATAATAATTTTAAACTCTTTTATACCTTAGAGTATTATAAATAAAAGGGCATACACTACTATTTTTTAGGAAAAAAATGTATTTACCACCCAAATATGGCCACAGAAAAAAAATTACAAAAAAAAAATTGACGCTTTTTTTGCAACTTTTTCTGTTGCATTATGTCTGAAGTCGCTTAAACTACCACCCGGCTTCGTTTTCGGTAGCAGTCTTGATATACCCTGTATTTTACTACCAAAGTACTAAGATGTGTAATCGCATTCCGCGCGTGGCTATTTTTACTACGCGCGGCATAATCGACTGCAGCCAGGCCGGAGCGACGAGCGATACGTCCTCCCTCTAGAAGGCCTAGCGGCGGTCTGATTTGATCCACGTCGGACAGCGTGTTTTATAGTGGTTTTTAAAATATTTGTAGAAAACATGAAACTAATTTTGTTGAAATATAAAAATGGTAATTTATTGATAAGATGTTCTTCTATTGTAATATGCAATTTTTATAAAGAATTATGTACGATAAGCTGGTGAAAAAAAATATGTTCTTGACGAGAGTTTCTGAATAATTTCGCATTGTTTAAATTTTTATTTTTCAGGAACTAAACACAAAAATTATTTTTCTCAGCAAAATCCCTCCATAAGGGTCTTATTAGTCTGATAATATTTTTATTTTCATCTTATATTAGTGGTTTCGGATATCTTAACTTCTAAATTGCCATTTAAAGCCTAAATAACGAAACTTGTGTTCAGTAATCCTTATAGTACTCACAAATATCCATCAATCTATAATGTTTTCCACCAAAATCCCTAGATGACAACCTATTCTAAAATTAGTACTAATTATTTTACCTTGAAATGGTTTATTGGTGGCTATTAACTCATTTGAAAAGTCCTGTTTTTAAGCCAAAAAGCGCGTGCAGGGTATAAACGCTCTTAAGTTTCTTTGATGAATAGGCTATTTGACTAATTTCTTGAAAACCATACCACATTATGAAGCGGGGTCTATAGACCTTACAAATGAAGGTTATTTTTAATTACTATATCTATATCATTTGAAAATAAATTTACAAAATACACTGAAAAATTACACTGTCAAACGCTCTGTCTGACAATGTGGCGTTTAGTTCGGAAAATCCGTTCCACAGATTCGTTCGCATATATCACTATTCTTAAATCATCCATAGATCAATCAATCAGTCAATCGTCCGAATGAGTTTTTGCATTGAGGTATTACAACTGGAGCGGATTATATTATAGATCAAGTCAGCATTGCTGCAGATACGACACTCATATATTTGTTACATTTTTTACCTAATGTTTCAGAATAAAGTAAAACGAAATATAAAAGCCCAATATAATCATACATTTTTAATAATTATAAAGCTACATTATTATATAGATTTTAAAAACAACAAAACTTATAATAGGCTATTTGACTGTATAAAAATATGTGACTTATTTGTTTCCATCCGTGTAAATAATTAATTTTAAACATATTTCATTATCATACATTAAAAATATTGTATATTTTGTCTAAAAACCACAATAATAATTTAATTTATTTTGAGTTCGCGCCACGTGATCGTAAACGTTTTGATTGGCTATGACGTCATGCATTAGTATGACTACTCACGTACAGGAAATGAATGGGATTGATAACGGCATAGATGCAAATTAAATATTAAAAATACCTTTAAAAGCGTTATTTGTCATTTGTACCCGTGAATTAATAATATGATCATGTCCAATGTAATAAAATGTGAAGAAAGAAAAAAAAACTAATTTTTTTAACAAAACCTCATTCGGACTATGATTGATTGATTGATCTATGGTTGATTCTTAGAGTATTTATATATAGAGGGAGCGCTGTCATACATTCGCGATTTGAAAAACGTAGATATTTTCTTGGTTCGTATGTTCGTAGCGCACCTATATTAGTAAAAATTGAATTAACAATGTAGCAATAATTTCTATAAATTCCTTTATTAGCCGAAATTATATTTAACTATTATCCTTTTAAAACGAGTTTGAGTGGAATTAAATAGACCTAATATTTATTTATAATTATTTTTTCAAATAATTTGTGTATGTTGCACAACCTGTTCCAATAAGCGGTACATACTCTAAGGGTTGATTAGAGAGTGGGTGACATGCGAACGAATCTCTGGAATGGATGTTTACGAACTGAATGCCACATTGCCAGACAGAACGTTTTGACAATGTAATTATTCAGTGTATTTTGTAAATTTATTTTTAAATGAATATATATAGTAATTAAAAATAACCTTTATCTGTAAGGTCTATAGACTCCACTTCATAATGTGTTATGGTTTTCAGAAAATAGTCAAATAGCGTATTGAGTTATCCTACTAAAAAATACTTTTGTGTCAAAAATATGGATAGTGAAAAAATATTTTACAATATCCAATGTATCTGATAATAATATATTAATAAAATAAATAAACGAATTTTTAATATTTACCTATTTGTCCGTAACATTAATCTTATTCTATAATTTTGTTAAAATATGACACTTGTCAAAACGGCTTTGGTACATAATCTAATTATTAATATTTTTTGCTACTTTATTCAAATTATCGTTAATTTACGTATGGAATTAAATTCTATATTTTTTTTCAAGTGAACTGGGAATGGTTTTTTATATGTCTTCAGTTGGGAAGTACGGATGTTTTAAAGCAATTAGAATAAATAGCATAAATGACAACTGTCATAGCCAACTGGTCAGCGTAAGGGTACATGTACCCTTGCAAATATTCCAAATTATTGGTCTAGATCCCCTCCAGTTGTATACCTCAACGAGTTTTTGTAAAAAAAAAATAGAATGATATTTCTTTCTTCACTTTTATTACATTGGACATGATAATATTATTAATTCACGGGTATTAATGTCAAATAACTCGTTTAAAGTATTTTTAATATTTAATTTCGCATCTATGCCGTTATCAATCCCATTCATTTCCTGTAGGTGAGTAGTTCATACAAACGCATGACGTCATAGCCAATCAAATCGTTTACGATCACGTGGCGCGAACTCAAAATAAATTAAATTATAATTGTGTTTTTTAAGGCCAAAATAAACAATATTTTTAATGTATGATAATGAAATATGTTTCAAAATTAAATTATGTACACGGATGAAACAAATAAGTCAATATTTTTATACAGTCAAATAGCCTATTATTGCTACAGAACTGTATTTCGTGACAAAATAATCCATTTTATTTAATAGTATAAAGAAAGCACAAAATAACTAATAAACAAACGTAAAACAACAAGCTATAACTTCATAGAAACGTGCCCATTGGTCCGTTACTTTCCTTTTTCAAGCAATAGATCGCGTTCGGAAAAAACGCGCGGCAAATTGAAATGTCATTTTTTAAGTATTTATTTTACCGATTTAGAGTTGATAAATTTAAAAAAATATCTTTAAGGTATATTTCTATATTAATAAAGATTACAAAAAATTTTTTTACTTATTTTGAAGTCTGGTGCATATTCCCTATTGTCATTCTACGCTTACATATATTTTTATGCCTGTCTCGATGGCGTAGTTGTACTATGGTAACGATTAGCAAAGTTTGAGGTCTCTGTTTCGAATCACTGGCCGGGCAGAGTGATATAGGATTTTATATTAATTACCAAAAAGGAGTCAGGTATTTGCGCCCGATATAGCGATAGGCTCGCCCCCTATTCACAACGTGGGACGGAACACACATGGCGAAATTTCGATGTCCTGGTAGCACTTGCTGTTTACTCTTTCTAGAAAAAAGGCGTGACTTTATGTCTGTATGTATGTATGTACCTTATACAAAGCAATGTGATATAATGTGGCAGATACGAGCGGGACCCGGCTGCGGAGGCCCCCGTTTGAACCCGGAGCCAGCACGGTGCCGTCCGCGCGTGGCGCTCGCTCGTGGGCGGCCTGCTGCGAGTGCAGCCTGCACGGCGCTACTCGTACCTCGACACGCTGCAGCATCAGGCTTTAGCTCATATCGCCGTACACACTATTAGAGACCAGGTAATTAATAGTTCTATATAATCTAATAGGAATTGTCGGTAGTACTTGTATAATTATTTCTATCGCATCTTTATATGTAGGCAATCGCTAGTAGGCCGCTATGAACATGATTAGGGAGGATTTATGGTTAGTTGTGGCTAAGAAAGATGATCAATATTTGTATTTAAAGATACCTTACGATGTTTTATACACATTGATATGTTATTTCTCTTTCTTATGGTGATGGAATATTGAAATTCTGATCTTAATTATTGTAGAATAGCTGTGCCCGCGACTCCGTCCGCGTGGAATTTAACAAAAAAAAAAGTTGAGTTTTTTTTTTGGTTTTTACATTTTTATTTAAATTATTGATTCGTTGGTGGGAGAAGTGGTGGGAGTCGCCCAACGTGATGGCCCAGTGGTGCCATGCGCGTGAGCTGCGCGCGGTACTGGAACAGTACTTGGGCATTGCAACATTACTTTAATTTTTCTAAAATAAAAGATTTTTTCTAAAATAAATGTAGCCTAAGTTACTCCTTGTATAGCAGCTACCTGACAAAAAAAGGTCCCGTCAAAATCGGTCCAGCCATTCAAAGATTAGCCGGAAAAAAAAACTCGACAAGACATACAAAAAAATTTAAATATCATTTTCGGCACAGGTATCGGTGTATATAACGGTATGTAGTGGATTTTTTTTTATTTTCACTTTTAAAACAGGACACTTCAATTTTTATTTATATGTATAGATGTCTAAAGAGAAGAGTTCAAAAACTTTACGCGTTGAAATAATTTTTGAGTTAATTTTGGTGTAATTTACTTTTCGTGCTTGTATGCGTGCGTGCTAGGATGCTGCGAATATTCGCATTCGCATCCGCAAATGCGGAGCTTTCGCAGAGATTTGGACATCTGCATCGCATCCGCAATAATCGATGCGGAATATTTATGCGGATTGCGGATGTAATACAAAATGAGACCAGACCTCAGAACAAGAACTATGCATACGTATGTACTATGACGTAGAGTGTGTTTTGTGTAGGTTGATGTAACGTGCGTGCGTGCGTACGTACGTATGTGCGTGTACGTATGATGTGTGTGCGTGCAGGTACCGCCGTGGGTGCCGGTGGTGCGCGGCGCGGCGGACGCGGTCCGTGGCGGAGAGTGGTCGCCGCGCGCGCCGCCGCCCGCCCAGCGCCACGCCCTTCGCACGCGACCGCCGTTCGCCGGACAACTGCCCTTCGTCGGTATGAACTCTTCATTACATTGTTATGTACAAATATAATATAACATAACATGACATAACAGAGATACATACTCATATTGACAGCCTCTGTGACATATTTGGTTGGTAACCGACTGTGACGAGAGAGGCCGCAGGTTCGATCCCCACACTGAAACAAATATTTGTATTTGTTAGTCGTATCCCTCATTGCCATGGATATTTGTTTCGGGTCTGGGTGTTGGTGAAACCGAAACGGCTTTTGTAGTTCCTGATACCCACGACACAAGGCTCGATCTTAATGTGGGGTTAGGACTATGTATGTGACTGTTGGGTGTATTTATTTATAATTAGCGGCCCGGCCCAGCTTCGCCTGGGTGCATATATTTTTTGATTCCACTCCACACCAAATACATGTTATTTTTCGTATAAACTCTTGTATACCTAAACTTGACGTAGCTGTCCTACTGTCCAGCTCAATCCCGTCTCATCCGTCTGTTCAATCTCTTCCCGATCCGTCCCGTCCCTTCTCTTTATTATCCATCCCGTTGTTAACGTGCATTACATTTAGGTCCTAACAAATCTGACAGCTATCCCAGCCCTCTCCCGTACCTTCCACTCTAATAAATCCCGTCTCTCCATATACATGTACATATAAAGATTGCCTTATGAAATTTTGACATTAAAAACTTAAGCGTTTTTATTGTTCATCCAATATTCCTTCCCTTAATTCAGCACCAAATGCTGTTTTTCCAATATAATATTGCACGCCATTACTTTTGTTAGTAATAAAGTAATAATAAAAATTTTAAGAATTGGCCAAATTGGTCCAGGCGTTGTTGAGTTTTGCGCTTACCACACATTTTGCGATTCATTTTTATATTATAGAAGAAGAAGATATAGTCCACCCCGCTGCCTTAGTGCGGGTTGGCGGATTTTATTTAACGTAGAAATAATCCGATAAGTCAGAGGTGTGCCCTGAGATTTGAACCCGTGACCATCGTAAACTTGTTGGCAGTCCGCGTCTAGTACGTTACCATATACAAATTAATAAAAACCTTCATACTGCCTTACCAGGTGACGTAAGTAATAGAATAAATATTTAAAAATATAAAAACTGCATATCGTTTCATTATAAGTCTAGATACGGCATCAACGTACCATTTTTTTTAATTCTTGAGTCTGAAAACAATACTAATGCGGTATTTTTTGTCCCCCAGCGCATCTAAAAGTATCAATTCAAAAAACAATGTCGTTTATGAAAACGAAAAATTATAATTAGATATATTTTGGTGTACTCCGGCAAAACGCTACGCTAGAGTATACCTTGTTTAAAACTGTTGCAATAATCTAAAAAAAACAATGGGCTATTTTGGTAGATATGGACATCGTTTTATTTTACATTTAACAAAATTACGCGTAAGACGCTGTATCTAGATAATATTATATACACGTTGTACACATTTTTGAATTTTGTTCTATTTCGTCAGCCGTCAATGAAAGACAATGGAAAGATAGATCATTTTACGTTGGAGGGTAGTTGAGCTGGACCGTCTTTTACGTCTCCCGTCAAACAAACAAAGATCATGCTATATTGGCTGGACGCATCACGCTTGAACGATACCCAAAAAAAAGGTTTTTAGTATCTTCCTTAGAATTTTCCAATTTTCTCACTCCTAAACCTTCCCAGAACTTTTACGAATATTCAAGACCAAAATAAGCCAAATCGGTTCAGCGTTCACACGTGATGCCATGACACCGCGAAACGGGTTTCATTTTTATATATAATAGAATTATATAGTAGTGCCTATACACAAGTCCAACACTGCTGATTGCACTGAGTCGACCCAACACTGAATACTGAAGTGACTGAAAGTAAAGTGATTTTAATTATTATTTCTTGGATTGAAAGCTGGTGCCTTGTCATTTGGTCTCATAGAATATAGTGAGGACCTGATGATATATTGGACATGGAAGAGAGAACTTCTTAAAAATTGAATAGGAATGCCAGTGGTTCTTTTTGCATTAATAAAAAATATAGGCTACGCTAAAAAGAGCTAGACTAAAAATGTAGGAGAGGGGGAGTGATAAAAATTAAAATCGTGTAAATACTCAATATATTCGGCAGTTTTTAATCGCTTTTAATGGATTATAGGGTACTCGTACGTAGCGCGAAGACACCGACGACAGTACCGGCGGGTCAACGCTCGCACGACTGCACCGCTATAGACTTGGTCACATTCAAGTTAGTATTGCGAAATATTCAGCATTTTAAAAATGATTACACACTCCAAATGAGCGCCTTATATGTGCATGTAATTACTATAATTCAAGTAGCTTTACACAATACTCTGGTAACTAAATGGAATGTTCAGTTTTTTTTTTACTTTTGTGTGAATAATTATCTTGATTGTCATGTTTCAAAATAATTCTACATTTGCGTGTTGTAATTTGAGATAAAAATCAAACTTTGTACATAATAACTTTAAATATGTTTATGTTACTAACGTATTGACACATTCTAAATTCGAAAATAAATATTAGGTTTCACAAATCTGATTGTAGGATGCAGTCTCACTGTAGCGAATAAATTTGTGTGAACTCTATTCATGGACTGGCGTGCTCATCTTCAGTGGGAATGCAGCTTAATAATGTATTACTTGAATATTACTTACTTATTATTTGTGTACAAACATAAATGGCATTAAAATGAAACATTTCTGTAAAAAATGTAGCAGGCAAACATTAGTATGTATTTCAAAACATAGTGTGGAAGTGTAGTGGGGACATCTTACCGTGTCATTTACATGCGCTCACTATTTTTATTTATTTCACTTATTTCATTCTGAATTTATTTACAAAATTCTTTGTTTGTAAGAATTGTGGACATAAATACCTTTAGACAAATACAATAAAAAAAAGGATTCAAGTAATTTAATTTCCCTTTGTGTAAGGGTGTACATTACAACAGGGGCTTCCATTAGTTTCATACATGTAATACTCTTATGAAAGTCAATCTTAACGAGAGATCTGTTAAACTAGTTTGCGTCAATAGTTTCAATATCCAGTAAAGATGCCTGGAAGAGAATGCAGCTAGCTAATAAGGTTGCCTATTACCTATAGGGTATTCTTCCAATTTTTGTGTGTTTATGTGTATTGATTTTATGTGTATTGTTAGTATAACTTGCTCTCAGGTCGATGGAGAAGGTTAGCGACGATGCGCAGTCGCGAGATCGCGTCGCTTGCAGGGGCAGGTGGCGGCGGCCGAGGCGGCCACCAGCGCCGCCGTGGAGCGCGCGCGCCGCGAACTCGACGCCGAGGCGGAGAGGCAGCGCATGAGACTGCAAGCGGACATCACCGCGCTCACGCTGCAGAACAAGTAGGAACTCTTGTGTTTGGGAATATCGACTTTTTATATAACTGAGAAGGGGACTTGGTAAATTAGTAGCATAATTTTGTGGATTCTATTTAGCGGTTTTCGAGATAAAATTTTACTATAAAATGAATATATTAATAGCCAAATAAATTCCTAATAACCTGTACTATCAAATAGTCTATTTTTCTGAAGAAAAGCAGTAAAGTAATGATAGTAAAATCTGAAAACCCTTAGAACAAAAAAATGTGTGCACTTTAAAATTACAAATGTCTTCCAATAAGTTAAAATTACCAATCCGCACACGGCCAGCGTAGTGGAATATACACCCTAACCCATTATCGCATTCTTGACTGTAAAGGAAGTCCGTGCCCTGCAATGCGACCTATATAGTACAGTAATTTCTTAAAGCTGGTACAAAATATAGAACAGTCATAACATTTGACACACAGGCGACTCGAGCGTCAAGTGGAAGTAGAGAAGGAAGAGCGCATGGCCCTTCAGCGCAGTAACCAGGAGCTGAGCGCCGGCATCACGGAGCGCAACAACCTGGCGGCCCGCGAGGCGCGCGCCGAGCTGGCGCAGCTGCAGGCCGAGCGCGACGCCATGCGCGAGGACATGCGCCGCCTCGAGGCCAGGGTGCACGACCTGCAGGCCGAGTGCGCCAGGGCCGTGGCCAGCGCTGAGGCGCAGAGGAGCCAGCATCAGCACTACAAGGTATGCACTTGAACATGCTTCACTTCCCTGACAATATACTATTTTTGATACTATTAGCACTACAACGTACCCGCACATTAACATGCTTCACTTTCCTCACAATCTGCTATCTTAGATATTAGTTTTACATACAAATAGACGGTAAATACGTTTTATTTTGTGGTTCCGTTTAAGTAGTGATATACATAGCTAGAATCTTAGTAAAACTCACATTATGTCCTACTTCACCCCTTTCTGTGTGTGTCTAATATGATATCTTAAATCTTGAAAATTAATATCTGCTATTTCCTTCAGAAATTGGTACTTGTATGGTATTTAATATATCCAAAAATATTTATTTCAAAAACAATCTGTTAACTTCTTTAATTAATCAACAATTAGTAAAATATTTTGATATCTTATTGAAATTAGTTTGTTGTCAATGTCAGGATATACTAGAACATGTACGAGACTTGCGTCACAGAAGATTAACAGAAATCAACGTGCGCGCCATTGTGAGTGGCCACACGTACTATAAGTAGTTACTAAAATATATGTTCTAAGATATTAGTATATTTTGTTGTCTTTAATTTTTTTATATATGAATATAGTGTAAGTGTTACGATGTTTTCCAGTAGCGATACGCTAAATACACTGTAAAGCATATGCTTATACCGAGCATATATTGTTTAATGTATCATTGTAGTTATAGTTCTGTAGACTTGTGTAATTAGTATTTTGATTCGAGTCTTGTATTCATAGTACATTTTAGCATATCATTGCATATATTTAACAGGACAGCGTTGCCAAAGAGCGTGCGTTACGTCGTCAAACGCTAACCGGTACTGAGGCCGAGGTGCGTGAGGCGAGCGTGCGCCTCGCCAACGCAGAGGCAAATGTAGCGCGTGAGGTCCGTGCCAGGGAACTTGTCGAGAAGCGACTCGCTACTATCGAAGAACAGAACCGCACGCTACAAGACGAGCTCGATAAGGCTACCAGGGAATTAGCTACAACTAGAGTAAGTTCACTTTTATAGTATTTGTTGGGGCTGAATTTGGTATGTTATAAGCAAACAAATTTCAAACATTTTTCGCGTAGCGTTTGACCGAACTGAATTATTAAAAATGTCAATAAATTTTACCGGACTGTATCATAGCAATCTGTCTGATTTTCTGACTGTAGTTATATAATAGCTATAAGATACCGAAAACAAATTTTTCAGAAGTTAATAGTGTAGCGCGAACCCAAAAAATAATTTAGAAAAATTAAAAATGAGACAAAAAATATGATGATAGCAATCCGTCTGAAAATGCTCTTTACGGGTAATTAGGATTAGTTAATAGGAAAAAAAATATTATCAGAAGGAAATTTGGATGCATCAAATTTTGAGACCATTCTAAATATGTTAAGGAATTTTACCGATCGGTGTCATAGCAATCTGTCTGAAAATTGTTGAACTTGATGAAATGAATTAACCAGATGTAAAAAAAATATATATCAGAAGAATTCGGTGTAGCACCTCCTTTATCAGACAACTTTTCGATATCGACCGTGTTGAAGCGTGACTGATTGCAAGTCGGGCAATCACCTTGCTTTTGTCTTGCCAAAATAGAGCGCGGACAACATATCTATGCTATAAAAACGTCTATTATAATTGATAATTTTGAATTCTTAAAAACCTACTCTTCCATCCCCGAAAACTTCGTCAATGGCAGATGAGCAAATCATGCCTTATCATTGGGAATAGAAGAAAAAAAACGTCCGCGAGCTCTCGGACAACCAGCGACACACCCTCGTCCGCTTGAGCAACTTATAGTTTGTTGTCACTTTAAGTGAGCGTCATTTCAACGGTTAGGACAGCTGGTGAGTGACTATGTATAGTAAAAGAGTGGCAGGAGCATAATATGCAAAAAACCATTCCCACCGCAGCAGGAACGCAAGAAGCGCTCAGGCATCGGCCAAGCGACTCAAAAACGTTATTTTCTCTTTTGGGAGTACATGCGACATCTAAAATGTCTGAAATCATTTTTTTGCAATCCTGCCTTATTTACGAACGATAGAAAAAAAAAACATTCGGATTGCTATAATACAGGTCGGCTTAATTTATTGACATTTTCAAAAATTCGCTTCAGCTATATACTACGCGCAAAATGTCTGAAAACCAAATTATTCGTCATAAAATTATAAAATCTATGTACATTTCCAATATCAGACGTATTGCTATGATACCGACTGCCTTTTCCTAGTCGGGTCCAGAATCACATAATCTAACGGTTTTATACAGTTTCGACCGTATTGCTATAATACATGGTTTTGGTCGTCATCTCTGGGACTATAAGATTGGATCTAAATGACAAAGAGTGTGCAATGTTTTTCGATTGTATATGAAATGTAAACATTGATCCCTATTATATTGTTTTATTAATTTATTTGAATACAAGTTAGTAAATTAGTGTTTTGTTCTCTTAGGAGTCATTAGGAGAAAGGCAACGCGTTGCCGACACATCTTCAGAGCAGTTGAAGGAAGTGCAACAGCAGTTGGCTCAAGAGCACTTCCGTACATCCACATTACTGGCTCAAGTGCAGGTAGTATTCATTGTTCCATATAATGATACTTATCGTGTGATATATTTATAAAATATCTAAAACTTCTATCGCTATTGAGTCGCGTTCTCAGTATGTTATCAAATTCTCGCTTAACGATCTTTTTTTTTTGTAACTTCAACCATTATAAAGAAAGTATCCTAAGTAAGTAAGAACTAAACTAAGTAGTGACTTAGCTAAGTACCCTATCGTCTCCGCCATTATAGCGGTTTATCAATGTAATGTCAGTTTAATACCAGTCTAAATAAGGTATATTTTAATTGTCAATGTAATGAAAGCCTTTGTGGTAGTATAAATAGGATATATCTTTAAAAAGCCAACCTTTTAACTACGGAATCCTAAAATTTAATTATGCGGCCCGGCGGTCGCTGGACGTTCAAGTAGTTACAGCGGTGTCACGAATTAAAAAAAATCATTAATGAAGCATTGTAATAACTAACTATACATGCTTGTCAGGAGCTGGAGCGCGGCGTGGAGGAGGCGGTGCGGCGCGAGTCTGCGCTGGAGGAGCAGTGCGTGCGCACCGAGGCGCGCCTGCACGAGCGACTGCACGACGCCGACACACGCGCCGCCGCCGCGCTGCAGGACGACGCCAGGCACCGGGAGAAGGTACACACTATATTGTACATTAACACATAAAATTACAAAAAGCAATTATACTGAACACATGTACGATAGTCAGGAAGTTCCTACAAATGAAATAAAATAGTAACCTATAAATAATTTAATTAAAAATTAAAAGACCGACTTCAATGTGCACTACAAAGTAATAAATAATATATATTTCATTGTGCTAGTACACATTGATTAATTTTCTTATTGACTAGACTAGCCAACAAATCTTAAATACGTAATATTTTGAAGGCGGGTCGCCAAGTGACGAACGAGAACAAATTTAAGTAATGTAACACAGTTGAATATTACCTACTTGTAGATGTATCGTTGGCGCTCAGTTAGGTCCATATGTAAACTAGAAACAAATTAATTTAACATATTGATCCTACGTGTACATTTGTTGAAATTTTAATAGAATTAATATGTGTCATATGTGTGGTCTAATTTTAATGTATTGCATACGATCAAAGATACAGTGGTCAAGGGTTTCAACTCCAGGGTACACCATTGACTTATTGGAGTAATTTGCATATTTATATACAATTACTTTAACAGTGATAGGAATCATAGTGAGGAAAGTATAAGAAAGGGAAGGGTTGTTAAGTTTGTATGTTTCCCTCGATTGTGGATAAGTCCGATACTCAACAATGTTCATTAAGAGCTGATATATTAAGGACGGGCGATTTTGCTATTAGTTATCAGGACAGGGACTGGAATTTGCACCCGATATGACTATAGACTCTCGCCCCCAATCACACCGAGGGACAAAACACGCAAGGCGTAACGTGGGTGTCCTGGTTTATACCAGGAGAATCTCTGCATACCCCTTCTGGGAAAATGAAGAAGGGGTATCCCTTCTGGGAAAATGGCGTAAGTTTATATAGATTAAGACAAATTAATATTGCGTGTAAAATTGCGTGTTTTTCGCTAGGATGTTTTACACAAATTAAATTTTTTGTGTAGGTCGTCGTGTTCGTCACTTGGCGACCCGCCTTCAAAATATTACGTATTTAAGATTTGTTGGCTAGTCTAGTCAATAAGAAAATTAATCAATGTGTACTACTACTACTAGCACAATGAAATATATATTATTTTATTACTTTGTAGTGCACATTGAAGTCGGTCTTTTAATTTTTAATTAAATTATTTATTTATTACGTTTTAGTTTTCATAAGCATTGTAATGATGCCAAAGGTAATCATATAATGAAAACTGGAATCAATGTACCTATATAAAAAATGAACCATTGTGATTCTTTATAATTTCAAAAACAAAATTAATATTTTATGATTTTTAAGGAAGCTACACTGTCATTTCGTTTTTATGATAAAGAAAATACTAAAATCGGCTCAACCTGCTAGAGATATTGACTACACTTATGCGTGGTAATCATTCGTTACCCCCTCCCCTCTACACCTTCTTCACTTCCTATTTTAAATAAAACACATATACTTAACCTAATGGACGAAAAATCATTGCGTTTCTGCAAAGTTTGTGGAGGTTTGCTCTCCAGATATGTACCTATTCATCAGATCATCACCATATTTTATGTGATCAACACTATGTATATTTATTTATTTTATTTATTTATTTATATGCTTTATTGTACACCAAGAACAAATACAAAATACTTAAAATACTAGACATGGTTACAATAGGCGGCCTTATCGCTAGCTGCGATCTCTTCCAGGCAACCTTTGGATGGACTGGATTATTGCGATATAATTCGTTCCGAAGAAAAGTTATTTAAAATCATTTATTTACTGTCGCAGATATTTAGTACTAGCTGTCGGGCCCGGCTTCGCCCGGGTGCAGATAGTTTTTGAGTCCAATCCACATCAAGAACATATTATTTCGCGTGTCTACTAACTATATTTCCCGCGTGCCGTCGACTATATTTCCCTTCCGTAGGAGAGGACATCCCGTGCCAACAATTTGAATTTGAAAGAGTAGAAAATATGTATATTTGGTTTCCTGACTCATCCCACGGGAACACTACATTTTTCGGGATAAAAAGTAGCCTATGTGTTAATCCAGGGTGTCAGCTATCACTATACCAAATTTCATCAAAATCTGTTGAGCCGTTTTTTCATGAAAGAGTAACAAACATCCATACATACATACAAACTTTCACCTTTATAATATTAGTAAGGATTTATATTTGTATATATCCCCCCCCCCCTTCCCACGCCCCTTTCTACTTTCCCCTTTCCACCCCCCTCCCCCTTGTAGTAATATACTTATACTGAACCTAATATAAAATAATTATTGCTGTACTGTTTAATTTTAAGGAGTTCTGCCCTTCAGGTCCAAAGATATTCATCAGATCTTCACAATATTTTTTTGATCTTACCTATCATATAATACTCTTTGTCAAAAAAGTTATTTTTAAGGCGATTAAGAACTGCCGGAGATATTGAGTATTAACCATTGTAGCTATTTTCCACCCCCTCACCCCCCACCCCCTCCCTTTTCCCATTTTCACCCACCCTTGTAATAATATACTTATACTTAATCTAACGCAAAAAGAATTAATGCTGGACCGTTTAATTTTGAGGAGTTCTGGTCGGCAGATCCTAAGATATTCATCAGGTCTTCACCAATTTTATATGGGACCAACCCTGTATATCATGCTTTCCGACAAAAAAGAAATTTTCAAAATCGGTTCACAATTGCCGGCGTAATAGCGTAACAAACATACAAAAAAAAACAGTCGAATTGATTACCTCCTCTTTTGAAGTCGGTCAAAAATGAAACCTACCTGGCTTAGGCTCATATGTTTCATGTGTTACCGGTGTTGTACTGAGTTTTCAATAAATAGAAAATAAACAATAATGATAATAAATAACACCCAACAGTCACATACATCACATACACATCACATTTACACATATTTAGTAAATGTCATTTGATCAGCTTTTGTATTGGATGGGGCTAGCTTTGAATTGGTATGTTATTACTTAACTGCGACGTCAAAACGACGAACTATCTACCAGTCTGACAGGAATGTATTATGTAAGTTAAAAAATAAAATACAATTCATAATAACCACTGTTAAGGTTTAAATATAAACAATCTAGCAATATTTCATGTACTCCATATATACTCCTTGATGTAACCAAATTAATTATAGCTTAATTTATCATTTATTAACATCATAAAAATATACCGGGTATCTCAAGACTGCTACCGAAAACGAAGCCGGGTGGTAGTTTTAGTGACTACAAACACAATGCAACTAAAAATTTCGCAAAGAAACGCGACAGTGATTTTTTATGATTTTTTAAATATCGTCATTTCTGGGTGTTAAATCAATAGTTTTTGCTAAAATAATAATTTAAACACTTTTATACCTTAGATTATTTATAAATAAAAGGGTATACACTATTATTTTAGGAAAAAATCTATTTACCATCCAAACATGGTGATAGGAAAAAATAACAAAAAAAAAATTGTCGCTCTGTTTTGCAACTTTTTCTGTTGCATTGTGTCTGAAGTCGCTTTAAATACCACCCGGCTTCGTTTTCGGTAGCAGTCTTGATATACCCTGTATAATTCCATATGAAAATACAACAGCCACTCTTTCTTTTAAATATATTCAGGTGAACACTCTAGAGCAGTTGGTCCGACAGCTGGAGCGTGAAGTGACAGCCCTGGAAACGCGCAGCTGTGCTCGTTGCGCGGCGCTAGATGAGCAACAAGCCACCACTAGCGCATCTACTGTCACCAGGAAGTCCACTGGCACATCCCCAAGGAAGTCTATTGGCAGTGCTCCCGACACCACTACTCATTGTGATGCAGCCGTCGGGCCTTCTGGAGATGCAAGGGTACTGGAGACCGTGGTAGAGGGGAGGGAGAGCTCGGAGACTCCGCGCGACACTCACAGTGATACAGAGAGCCTGGCCGACGCGGCCGTGGCAGCCAGCGCTTTCAACGCACAGCTGTCTTTACTCAAGGAACAACTTGAACGAGCTGAGGCGCAGTTGCAGGTTACTTTTAGATTATTTATGGTTCTGCTTAAGTTAAGAAATATTTTGAAAAATCAGTTGGTAATAATGCAGGTACAATGAAATTATAATTCTAATCTTGATTGTAATAAGTATTTGAATTTGTTGGAATCTTTTACAGTAAAATCTAATATATTTATAATGTTTGACTGTTAAATTACAATATATTTAATTTTACAGGCGCGATCGGAAGAAATTGCAACCCTGCGCCAGGAGACGAGAGCGGCTAATTTGGCACGATGGAGGAAGGTAAATAAACCACAAATTCATTTTCAGTACTGCGATAAAGAACTATGTAGCTAAATTTGCACAAAAATACTTCGTGCATATGCCTCTTACTTTTAGTTCACGTGAAAATAAGTCTCAAATATTTATCTAAAAGCATTTTTTCTAGGAGCGCGAATACAACGAATTATCAGTGGAGGCCAAGTCAGCAGCCCGCGATCTGAAGCGCTTGGAGGAGAGACTGAACTCTGCAGTGGAGGCTCGCAAGGCAGCGGAACAGAAGGCGGGCGCCCTTCAGGCGGAAGTCACCGCGTTGCGTCCACAACACGAACACGCCAGCAAGGAGGCCGAGAGGCTGAAGGAACAACTCGATAAACTCAAGAAGGTGCACGAAGTTGCACAGGCTGAGGTTGACAGGTATGCTATTATACTTTTTTCTATATGACTTGTGCTCATTGACGTAAAATATATGGACGGGGCGGAGAGCGGGAAAAGTGTTGTCACGAAAGTGGTCTGCAGCACCAGTGCAGCGGCTGTGACGTCACAGCGCACCGGTCTGTAAGTTGTCGTAAAAATGCCCAATTGTATCGTGCGTGGGTGCAATAAATATGATCGAAAATTCACAAAAAATAAAGATAACATTTCTTATCACCGATAAGTAAAAATTATATTACTTTAAGTCAATATAACATTTATTTTAGCATTATTGAAAAACAATTTCATGGCCGCCATCAAATCATTCGGCGTATGTATTCTGCACGACATAACTTTGTACTTTGTAGCGGCGCATATTTAGGAATGCGTAAACCTAAGCTATAGTCGAACTGATGCGGTGTAATTATTTGACATATTTACCACTTGATTTACATATTTTTAATCCGTAGCAAATTATACTACTAAAACTACCTATAGTGCAAATTAAAACGTGTTCCATTTAATAAAAAGGCCTACTAAGACGTTACAAATTTACAGATTTATTATTTTTTATTCATATTATTTAAATTCTTTAATATGATGTTTTTCTGTTATTAATTTGCACACTATATTTCACATATTATTTTACATAACTAATATACAACATATTTAATGTTGAAAAATCAATTTTCCTGATTTATGGATATACATAGAAATTAAATATTTTTTTTATAATTTAACGTTTAAATAACTACGACGTAACAAAGTTACGTCGACGGTCGGATCCTTTAGCACACTACGTAGTTACTAGTAGTAGTGAAAATCTAACAGATAGCGCGATGTTCACAGGCGTCTTTTTGACGTACCCAATGTATTAAAGGGCCTATCCTTAGTTTTTAAATCAATGCTTGTGCTGCTTTTTCTCAGAAAATCTTGAAATGAAATGAAATGAAAATAATTTATTGAATCCATTAAAATGTTCAACATCGTTTAGATTCAGTCATTTTTTTATCCACCCGGTTCCGAAAGCGGTTTTCGCTAGAGAACGGGCAAGAAACTCTAGTGTTGCTCTTTTCAAAACCAGTTTACAATTTAGTGATTATTACATAATTTACAAGTTGGTTTAAATCAGAGCAGTTTATTAAAAATATTTTTAAACGGAATATTATTATATTATAATTACTATGGCTGAGTGAAGCGAAGTCGCCCAGAACGAAGAATCAGTATACTCTTTTTCGCCAAAACAGTGAATAATTGCGAAAGCCTTATGTAATCTATCAATGAATCCGTTACAATGTAAGCAAATCGGATAGACCAGTCTACGCAAGCAGCACCCGTTCACGAGTATGACGCATGTGCCAGCCATCGGCCTCCTCAACCATGTTGCAGGAAGTGACCGACCTGGCACACGACGCCACCGCAAGCACAGACTTTTTAGCGAGCATGACATACCCAATCACTTACACAGAAAAACACTTGAGTGGTTAATAAGACGTGAAGAATATAATCATAGCATTGAATCGACTTAAAACAACGAATTATCAACCTGGGTCATTTGGGCGTCCTATGTAGGTATTGAACCCTCATCGTGAATACCACAGTCACGTTCTTTTTCCAGAAACACAACACGTTAGTATTTCGTAATCAAATCCGTAAAAATATTTTTTAATATAATTTAAAAATCAGTGTGAAAATATTGTCACATACATTAAGTTTTAATGTCAATTACAAATACAGGGTATATCAAGACTGCTACCGAAAACGAAGCCGGGTGGTAGTTTAATCGACTTCAGACACAAAGCAACAGAAAAAGTTGCAAAAAAAAAGCGTCAATTTTTTTTGTTAATTTTTTCCTATGCCCATATTTGGGTGGTAAATACATTTTTTCCTTAAATAAAAGTGACTACCCTTTTATTAATAAATAATATAGGGTATAAAAGAGTTTAAATTGTTATTTTAGCAAAAACTATGGATTTCCCACCCAAAAATGAAGATATTTAAAAAATCATAAAAAATAATTGTCGCGTTTCTTTGCAATTTTTTTTGTTGCATTGTGTTTGTAGTCACTCAAACTACTATCCGGCTTCGTTTTCGGTAGCAGTCTTGAGATACCCTGTATAAATAATAAATGATCGCCTCATGGGTCAGGTCTCGCAACGACATCCGCAAGTTGAAGAGCGAGCTGCAGTACAGCGAGAAGCGGCGCATGCACGCGGAAGAGCAAGAGGAACTGTCGAGCCGCGAGCGAGCGCAACTCAGGGACGAACTGCACCGCGTCCGGCAGAACAACGACGAACTCGCTGAGGTATACTATCTGTTATATACTTATTTTATTACTCAAGTAGATCCGGTACAGATACAGGTAGGCGACCAATACCGTCCAACTGGTGGTAAACACTGCTGTCTACATACTCAATGCTGGTGGACATATTTCTAGCTCGAGAAAGATTTGGAAATGCGAGTATATGCGACACCTGTAAATTTAAAGGCCTTTAAAACAAGAAATCGTATACAAATAATACTTTTTTATCATCATCTGTATTCCGAATGTATGGTGTTTTTTTTTTATTGCTGTTAATGGAGACGAACATGCCGTTCGCCTGATGGTAAGCGATGCGACCACTCATGAACAGTAGCAAAACCAAACAACACCTTGAATTACAAAGCAATGCTTGGCATTCCACTGCGCTCGCCATCCTGAGACATAAGATGTTAAGTCTCAATATGTCCAATAGTTACTCTGGCTACAGTATCCTTCAATTCGAAACACAACAGTGCATTTAAACTGCTGTTTGACGAGAGAAATAGACATTGCGGTGGTACCCACCCAGGCAGCCTCTCACATATGAGAGACCTACCACCAATGTGTGGTGTATGGTTGTTTGTATTTTTGTGAAGTTTAAATTGGGCTTAAAGGGCTACCAAATGATGTTCACTTTTAGCTCAGAAAGTGCTTACTTCATTTTAGTAAGTTTATAGGACTTTTAGCCTTCTTATATTATTTCCTGAGTACAGTTAAGTGTATTACGATTAAAAACACATCGATTTATATCCAAATAACGAGCGTTGTTTGTCATAATATGAGATCACATACTGTTGACAACACAATAAGGAATGTTTGTTTTTATACAATAATACAAACACTATTGTAAACACGTTGGACACTCCATGGATATGGTTTAGTCGTTCAGTGTTTCGTCGGCTATTAACACGTGCCATTGTGAATTGCGCTTTATGCATTTTTTTATAAATAAATTTATAAAATAAAGTGTGGTTTAAAAAAAAATGAAATTAAGTTACATGAGATCATTGAGGTATTATATTATACTGGTATGAACGGCAACACAATCTGTGCCCTCTGCGCATTTTCCATTAGGACGACTTGAACCAGTGGAGCAAAAAGGAACATAACGTCACTTCTTACGAGTGACATGGGAAGAAACAGACAAAGCAGTACTACTGCTTTTTTGTATTTTTTTTTATCCAACCCATACCAGCCTGGAGTGTTTATAGCTTGAGCCATCTCAATCAGAATTTCAGTTATAATCTCGTGCTTCATTAGTAAGCCATTATCGGCTGATATATTTACAGAGAGTTCTTTCAGTATCTGTATTTATATCAGTCCATATATTATGTCCCACTGCAAGGCATGGGCCTCCTCTACAATCAAAAGTACGATTGAGTGTGGTTAGGCCATATAGTCCATACCATAGACATTTTTATAAATGGCTATGGTATGCAGGTTTGCTCAGGTTTTCTTTCAATATAATATCTCAATGCACGCGACAGTTTAAATAGTAAAATGAACGCGTGCGCATCAAGCCGCTTCAAGCGTAAGATGTCGGACAAGCCTCCGTTGCGTCCGAAGCCGTTGTTCCTCCGATGCGGGTTGGGGTACGGTGGCGGGCGCGGGTGGGGCGTGCGCGTGCGCATGGCGCTAGTGTCGGATCTACTGCAAGGCAGGTGCCGAGCCACGGATGCTGTGATCTCGTCGTGCGCGCAACACTTCGCGGTGGTATTTCTGTCACTTGTTATGTGTTTAGATATATGTAGAAATGTTTTATGTGGGTCTTAAGAATTTGTCCTACTGTCTAAACGGCAATATTTTTTGTTTAGATATAATATAACATTTATTTCTTAATTCACCTTTATATGTATAAATGTAACTATTTTTGACATGGTAACAACATAATCATTATTTATAAGCATATCCCGTTTTGATTGTTTTCAGAACAACAAAGCTTTACAAGAAGCTTGCAGTTTGCTGGAGGAGCAGTTGACAGACTTAGAGAAGCTCACAGACATTCATGAAGTTAAAAACCAAGATCTCGAGGTAAAACTATTCATTCAGAATTTAGATTAATTGGAAATCCCATAAAGTAAAATTGTTAACATGGGTATTACATCGTGGTTTCATATTTTTTTATTTACACAGCTAGTAGAAATCTAGAAAATAAATATCAATTTTATGGAATAATGGTACTCTTTATTCATGTTCGTTTCAGTAAAAAAAAATGTTACAGTACTGATTTGAAAAAATATACATATTCTATTAAGGAGTTTTACGTCAGTTGGTGTCATAGTGAAGGAAATGTAGTACTAGAAACAATTTTCTCCTCAACACATCCCTACAGTAACGATATGCTACATAGTACTGTGTGTACAGAGCGAGGTGCAGCGCATGCGCACTGAGTTGGAGCGGTGTCGCGGTCGGCTGGCGGAGGCGGAGCGCGCGGCGGCGGAGCGCGGCGCGGCGGCCGACGCGGCGGCGCTGAGCCACCACCACGCGCGCGACCGAGCCGAGCACGCGCACGCGCAGCTGCAGCTACTGCAGGTATACACGCTATACGGATATTATATGAGCCATGGCAAGGGATGCTCCTCCTCCACTATTACAATTTAGAAGTTCAGATGACACGTGTGAAGTTCTAATCCTACAGGTTGGCCTAGTATGTGTTGGCGCATAATATAAAGTATTTAATTATTTGCTTCGATAAGATCAATATACGGCAATGGTCAAAATATGCGTTGTTTTATAGATAGAATATCGATTCACGACTGACAATTTTGTCGTGTCATTTGATACGATTATGCTGACTTATGTAAAAGCTTCTTCACTAGAAGGAAAGAACCAGGATGCTATATACATATAAAAAAAACAATTATTCGTTTGATTTATATTGTTAAAGTAATAATCGAAATCCAAAATTATAAACAGTTAAATATGTAACGAGTGGACGACTTTCTGATATTATATGCTGAACTTGCTTCGCTTCAGATATATCTCGTAGGTCGTTAGGATGATAAAAAATTATGTAGAACTCTCAATATCGAATGTGATGTTTATAAATTGTACGCGTCGTGTAGGACCGTCTGGAGAGTCGCAGCGCGCGCGTGTCGGAGCTGGAGGCGGCGGTGTCGGCGCTGGAGAGCGAGCGCGCGGCGCGGGACGCGGCCCTGCGCAGCGCCGCGCGCCGCACCGCCGACCTCATGGAGGAGTGCGCCGCGCTGCGCACGCGCACGCACCACCACCACCACCACGCGCTCGCGCTGCAGGCGCAACTCGCCGACGTGCAGGTCGCTACACACTGTACTATACCATAACTCATGTTATACACATTTTATAGCAATTAATTATCCTAAACATTTTTTAAAACAAATTGAGAAGGAAAGATAATATGACAATGGTCTGCAAAAAACAATATTGTATAAACATTTTGTCCAGAAGAGGTAGGCATAGGTGCCAAGACACCCACATTTCGCCTTATTTGTTCCGTGTCACGATGTTATTGGTGGCGAGCCTATCGCCATATCGGGCACACATTCCTGAATCTAAGCTAACAATGAATAGAAAAATCCAATATCACTTTGCCCAACCCGAGATTCGAACCCGAGACCTCAACTTTGTATCCTAGTACAACTACGCCACCGACGCAGTCCGATATTTTTACTTATACTGATTAAAATTAAATGTAACAATTTTATTAACATCATTGATTAACAGAAAATTACTAGCCTAAATTCATACACACATGTAAATATACACATCTAGTAGAACAGTTACAATAAGCTGCTACGTCACAGGAGGAGTTGGCGGCGGCTCGCGAGGCGGCGGAGGCGGCGTCTGCGTGGTGGCGCACGCGGGAAGCCAAGTCCGACGCTACACTCAGGCAACAGGCCAAACTCATCGACTTCCTACAGGTATGTGCCATTTAAAAAACGATGTTACTATTATATTCATACATGTTTGATTATTTCTCATTTTTAATTGGTGGGTAATGTAAATGGCAATTTTATGACATAAAGATTAAGGCTGTTAATTAAAATAGAATATTTTGTAAGCTATTCTTCCTTGGGAATCCTTGGGAATGGCACAGCACCTAACATAAATGAAATGAAATGTATTTGAAATGAAATGTATTTATTGGTCACGTAGGCAATTAAAGAGCTCTTATGACAAGTCAATACACGTAGAACTTAATCTCTATATACAATATATTTTCTATACTTAGTATTACTTATTTTAATTTCTTGCTTTTATTGATTTATTTATTAAAGTATATTTTCATATAGTAGCAATACAACACACACCAATCCAGTCTATTCATTTTGTATATTAGCTTGTATAAATACTTATTTTCTTGACAGGCCAAAGTGGAAGAAGCAAACCGCAAAAAGTGTTCACTGAGCAATAAATTGTTCGGTCGCTCAGGACGCAGGAACGCCACCTCACCGCCGCTTCGACGTGCTAACAGGTTTGATATTATATTTTATTTAAATAAACCTTTGCTTTGTTATAACCTACTATTTTGTAACGGTGAAAGAAAACATCGTGAGGACACCTGCCTTAATGATTTGTGAATTTCTATGGTATGTGATGTCTGCCAACCCGCACTAGGCCAGCGTGGTGGACTATATGGCCTAACCCTTCTCAATCGTTCTCTCGATTGTAGAGGAGGTTCCTGCCCTGCAGTAAGACGTTTATATATAGGGGCTGATGTAGCACTTGTTACAACTTACTACACAGGATATTGACAATTGGATCGTAGCAGTCAGCATAAAAGTTTGATATATTTATACAATCAAGTGTTTAATTACAGGGAGCTTCGTGAAGAAGTTGAGAAACTTCGAGCAAAACTATCGGTAAATAATCTCGGGGGAGATAACAGGTATGTGTGATTTCAACATCTATGTTAAAAAACGTTTTATTTCGTGATTTATGACAATGCGAGAATATGCTGATATTATTTTTGTGTTATATTTAACTTAAGCAACTTATAATTGCCTTGTAGTATTGTGATTGTTTGATCAAATATAGTTTATAAAAAATATTATTTTAAGCGTCGTGGCTATTTGCATAATAGCTATTTGATTTGTTTCCAGCAGCTGTCCACCAACTCCCAGAAGAGAGAAACCTAAACCAATAACTAATGGGTAAGCACATATCTAACTTATACATATAATTGTATAGTTGCTTTACTATATGTTAAAGCTTGGACACACATATAAAACTTAAACTTCTAATAAGTAAAGTTGATCAACAAATTCATTTTACACTCTCGCTGTAGATATCCACGCAACTGCCATATTTTAATATAGTAATTAAAAAAATATAATTTAAGAAATAATTCATTTGCCATAGAAAATAAATGTCAAAAACTGTTTTTATTAATTTTACAGATTTCAAAGTATAGACGTACCTGATGCAATTGATGAAAATTCCCTACAAATTGTTTGGTAAGTGAACATATAATACATGTATAATTTCAATCAATAATGAATTGAGTAATTTTTTAACATTAATTTTTGACACTTCTGTTTACCTCAAAAATATACAAGTGTGAGTTATGTGCTTAAAATTGATTTGATAACAAAAAAATATGTTACAGGCCCGACGGTTTCCGTGAACGTATGCATGGCAGCTGTACCGACGGAGTGTTAATTCTGACCAATGACGGAGGTGACAAAGAACTGCGCGCCAAACTGCATACTGCTGAGCCAAAGAACTTGCCGCAGAACGAGGCTAACAGGGCTTTTGGGGTTAGTATGTACAATTCAATGTTTTATTAGTGGCTTTATAGAGATGAAAATACCATAGCAAGATTATGTTGGAAGAAATTAAGCTTTTTTAAATGAAGATAGTAAAAACGGAACATTATGTAAGTATTCACACCGTTGGGAGTGTTTATGTTTTAAGAAATTTTGTAGTTCTTTAGTCTTTTTTAGGCGTCGTTAATTTCAAACTGATATTCTTTGAATAATATGGTGGAAAAACATGCATTACAATACGATACAATTTATTTATTGACAACACTTTATTCAACACCATGTAATATAAACTCATTTGCATAAAAAACGGGCACCTAAGCAATGAACCATTTCAAATGTTACTATTGGTTTGTTTGATAATTATACAGGGTATATCAAGACTGCTACCGAAAACGAAGCCGGGTGGTAGTTTAAGCGACTTCAGACACAATGCAACAGAAAAAGTTGCAAAAAAAAAGCGTCAATTTTTTTTTGTTATTTTTTTCCTATGGCCATTTTTGGGTGGTAAATACATTTTTTCCTAAAATAATAGTATATACCCTTTTATTTATAAATACTCTAAGGTATAAAAGAGTTTAAATTATTATTTTAGCAAAAACTATGGATTTACCACCCAAAAATGACGATATTTAAAAAATCATAAAAAAGAATTGTCGCGTTTCTAGGCGAAATTTTTAATTGCATTGTGTTTGTAGTCACTAAAACTACCACCCGGCTTCGTTTTCGGTAGCAGTCTTGAGATACCCGGTAGGTAGTTTTACTTTCACAATTTTGTAAATTAATAAGCAAATAATCGTTTTCGTCAGTATTATCATAAAATGTTGATGAAATTTATGGGTTTTAATGCTAAAGTTCACTAGTAGAGTATGCTCGCTAGTAGTGCATATGCTCGTGAAGTAAAAGTTAACAAAGATTTTTGTTTGTTTTTTCTTTAATAAAGTATCTGTATATGTATCAGCCCATATACGTCCCACTGCAGGGCACGGGCCTACTCTACAATCGAGAACACGATTGAGAGTGGTTAGGCCATATAGTCCACCACGCTGGCCTAGTGCGGGTTGGCGGACTTACATACCTTAGAAATTCTTATGAATCCCTATGGTATGCAGGTTTCCTCACGATGTTTTCCTTCACCGTTTTAGTGCGTGGTGATTGACTATCAATACACACATGACTCCGAAAAGTCAGAGGTGTGCCCTGGGATTCGAACCCGCGACCACCGTGAACATGTGGGCAGGGGCGTGCGCTCCTTGTAGGCAGAAATGCAGTGCTTTACTTGCTTATTCACAGATATTTTATTATAACGTTCGTACGTTTTAGATTACTTTAATTTATAGTAAATAAATGTATAAACAAAATATAATACCTTAAAAACGCCTAATATTTTATAATTAGCACCTATTTGCAATCACGCAACATTATGATTGCCGCGCGAAAAGCAAGCGGCGCGTGCAAAGCAAAATAATGTACCTAATCAACCAAGTCATGCCGCCGCGTCCCGCATGACATTTGTTTGCATGTGTGTAGTAATTTTGGTGTCCGTGCACAGTCGCAAACGCACACACCCATGAGTATAGAAAGCCGCGACTCCTGCGGCAGGCCTCGGAAGTTCGGCAGTTGTCGGGAGTAATCGTGAATGTTCGTTGCCTATAATCCTAGTAAAATTAATAGGCGGAAATCTAATAAATCACCTATGCACATGATGCATTTTTGGTTAGTAAGGTTTTATTTGTTTAAATAGCAGAAATGTTTTGTGTTTCGCGGGGGCCATTTTGCTTTTTCATGTGTTTTTGCATTGTTTACTATTTTATAGTAGTATGTTTGTAAAACTCACTGTGGGCCTCATTAAAAGGCTTCATCGGAGAACAATACCCTATTCCAGTCTTCTTGAGTACATGACTCACAATTTCAAGCAAACCTAAGCCTGGCAACTCTGTGCTCACGGAGTAACTTAGGGCCGCGGGCCGGGCGATGACTGCGTATATTGGCCGCGAGAAGTCTCGTCTTGACTGTCCATAGACTAATATGCACATTTCTTACTTCTTCGAGGTTGTTCTTAAGGTCCACATACGAAGACTTGCGATTTCTCAATGCGTGACTCACAAGAAAACGATCATCCCGTGGTTGGGTACATGGTTTTCTTCCAGAACCAGGCCTTCTCTCGACGGAACCGGTGTCTTGATACCGCTGCCAGGTCCTTTGAACCGTCGAGCGACTCACACTTACCTTCTGAGCCACGAAGCATTGGCTGCAACCCTCTTCGAGCAGCGCAATAATTTTGGTAGCTTTTACCACTTTCTCTAAAATTATTGAGACAGCTAAACAGCAATAAATGAAGCTTTGACAATTAAGAATAAGAAATAAATTCATAAAAATTTACTAAAAGTTATGAAAACCGATATTATCTTTTGGAACTTCGCATCAAAAATGTAGGATAAAAAGTGGTTTTCTGAAAAAACGAGCATCAACCGAAAATTTGAATTTAGAACGTTTTAAACACCACGGTATTTTTTTAAAGAAGAATTAAAATCAAAACCGCCCGTTTTTTTTGCAAATGAGTGTATAAAGTAAATGTAAATTCTACAAGAGACTTCGGTCTCACAAACACCCAGACCCGATAGAAATATTTGTGGGCCGCACAAACATTTATCTTTTTTTTTTTAATACCAATGAATGGCGAGACGAGTATGCCGTTCACCTGATGAAAAGCAATACGACAGCTCATAAACAGTAGCAGAACCAAACAACACCTCGAATCACAAAGCAATGCTTGGCATTCCACTGCGCTCGCCATCCTGAGATATAAGATGTTAAGTCTCAATATGTCCAGTAGTTACTCTGGTTACAATGTCCTTCAATCCGAAACACAACAGTGCTTCTACACTGCTGTTTGACGGGAGAAATATCTCGATCGAACCCGCGGCCTCGTTTCACAGGTGGCGTCTAACCACCTCCCCTACGGAGGCTATCAACTAATTATTAGTTAAATATGTATGTGCAGATAAAGTTGGAGAGCAGTCCGCGCGGCTGCTCGGCGGCGGCGGTGTGCAGCTCGCTGCGCGCGCGCGCGGCGTGGGTGTGGCGCCTCTCCGCGCCGGCCGCCTCGCCGCGCGGGTACAGCGCGCCCGCGCTCGCGTGCCTGTCCGCGCCGCCGCACGCCGCGCTCTACGTCGCGCCGAGTGTCATGGCTATAGGTATGCACCTATATGTCATATCGTAATATCGACTACAAAATATATCTCCGGTACAACAATGTCACTTTTGAACAGCATTTGAAACTTTGACATCGTATAAAAATATGATATTTCAAGACATAGATAATTTGAACAGCTTCTATCACAATAAAAACTTTTAATTTGCCGTTAAAAAAAATATGACCACATAATATTCTAAAAAATAGAAGTTTTTTTTTTATTGCAATGAATGGCAAGACGAGCAAGCCGTTCGCCTGATGGTAAGCGATACGACCGCTCATATACAGTAGCAACATTCCACTACGCTCGCCATCCTGAGACATAAGATGTTAAGTCTCAATATGTCCAGTTGTTACTCTATTGTCACACAACAGTCCATTTGAACTGTTGTTTGACGGGAGAAATAGACATTGCGGTGGTGGTGGTACCCACCCAGGCAGCCCCTCACATATGAGAAAACTACCACCAGTATTTACCTCATTCTGAATACCCTAAATGGAAAGTGCTATTAACGATATAGTTACCATCACATGCACTGCTGAAGCTGCTTCTGGTTGACCGTCGCCTCGCCTACAGGTCCGGTCCTCCACCACAGCCGCGTCCGCTTCAGCCGCTTCTATCGTTACCGCCAATTTGAAAGCATTATCAAAAGTTATGTCGTCCTCGGCAAATAAACGTTGTCTGATGTAGTCCCGTGATAATCCACAGACAAATTGGTCTCTTAAATTCTCTTTTAAATTTATTGAAGAAAATCCACAGTACTTCGTCATTTTTTTTAAGTTTGCTGCGTATTCTGCAACCGTTTCTCCGTTTTGTTGGACTCTGTGTCTAAATCTGTACCTTTCTGCTAGTAAACTTGGTTTCGGTTGTAAATGGTCTTTCATGATTGAAACCAAGTTGTTAAATGTTTTAGATGATGGTTTCTCTGGTGTACATAGGCTCACTAATAGTTTATAGGCCTCGCTACCCATGACTGATATTAATGTTGGCACATGCATCGCCGGCTTCACTTCGTTAGCAATAAAATATTGTTCTAACCTATCTATGTAAAGGTCCCAGTCATCATTGCCAAGTTCAAAACCATGAATTTTGCCAAGAGCCATGTTCTATTGTCTTGAATGTTTTCAACAATCGAAATATATAAAAGATGATTTATTACCAACACACGTGAGTGATTTTTCTTCTCGTCGACATTATATACGATCAGACAATTATGCCCTCAGGTAATACAGTTGTGTTGAAAGACATACCCCAAGCAGCCTTTGTTAGTCAAGGCGAATGTTTTTATCTAAAACAACTGCTGAAAGTAAAATCTGTAGGTGTTGCGTTTATATTACTATCATCGTAATCAAAGTAAAATATAAAAAAAGCTTCACTTAACGATTCATTTAAAAAAAGAACATGATAATGATATAGTAAATAAAATTTTAACTGACAATTTTGTGATTTAATTGTTTCACTCATAAATAAATACGCATGTGTACACAGGGTGCAGCGACGGTCTGCACTCGCTGCGCAGTAGCATCGACATATCGTGGGAGGGCGAGGCTCCAGATGCACTGGAGTCGCCTGGCGTGACATGCGTGGGCGTGTCGTGCGGGCGCGTGGTGTTGGTGTGCGGCGCGGTGGTGGCGCACGCCGCGCTGCTGCCGCTCGCGTCCGCGCTGCGCCGCGCCGCGCCGCTGCACCCCGCCGCCAGCCTGGCGCACGTGCCGCTGCCCGACCACAACCCGCCGCACATACTCAAGGTATCGCATCTAATGTTACTTATATCGTACAACCTCAGCACCTCCATACCCATGCAATGCTATTTTTTAATGACTAGCTTTTGTTCGCGGCTTCGCTCGCGTTAAGAAGTATTATTATTAATTAGGTATAGTTCTTGCGGCTTTACTTTTGTTTAGCGTGTGTAAACAATTTGGGCCAACAAAACTTCTTTGTACACATTATTCTTAACTAATCTGTCATTAGGCGCTAAAACTATCAAGATATTGGGTGAACTTACTCGTGAGCAAGCGACATAAAACTGAAATGCTAAATTGAATTTATCAAAATCCTATTTAAGCGAACGTCTTCATCATAGTAGCTCCAATCTTTAATTTTAGTTCAATCAGTCGAAAATCTAAGAAAATTTACAAACTTTCATCCCCTATTTTATCCCCTTAGGGGTGGAATTTATCAAAATCCTTTCTTATAGGGATGCCTACGTCATAATAGCTTTATGCATGCAAAGTCTCAACCCGATCGGTTTAAAATCGACAAAGTTTCATACAAACTTTCATCCCGAATTTTATCCCCTTGGGGGTAGAATTTATCAAAATCTTTTCTTAGCGGATGCCTACGTCATAACATCTACCTGCATGCCAAATTTCAGCTCGATCCGTCCAATGGTTTGGGCTGTGCGTTGATAAATCACTATGTCAGTTACCTTTTACCTTTGAGTTATATTTAGATTTGGTTTATAATTATGCAACCATCTACATGATAACCAAAATATACTATTTATTATTGTAGTATTTCTTTAATTAACACTTTCGCTGACAGTGACCATATAGCCTGACAACACATTATGACAGTAGGATTTGTCATACTAAATGACACACGTCTCTAGACGTAGTGCCATACTGGAAATTTGTTATCTTGCCCTAATTCGACACTACGTTGACAGAAAGTAAAGCGACAGGACCTCCAAACGTGAGTCGACGAGGTCTGATTGAATATATATTGCTCACAATATGATAGTGGATACTGCTCTTCATAATTCTTATATGAAAGTTATCGCCGGATGACGTACTGCCAATAATCTTAAAATAAGTGGCCCGTCCTTCGACATTCTGTCATAACGCATTATTGTAATTTCATGCCTAATGACGTACTGTCAGCGAAAGTGTTAAACTAGATTACAAAAATAAGAAGTAAGCTGTATTTTCATGGATATCCTCGGTGACATAATTATTGTTTTTAGTGGATTGTTTCTGACAAATATCCATTACACTGATCGGAGGAAAATTACGATCTCAACGACATTTTTCAATTTTCAGGCTTTAGCGACTGAAGCCACGGAAGGTCCATGTGTAGCTGTTGCGAGCGGCCGTCGCGTGTTCTTGCTGCGTTTCGACGCCGCCGCCTCCGAGTTTAAAATATTCCGCTCCTTAACTGTAGACCGTCCGCCGAGCTCCCTCCTACTCACCACCAAATGCCTGTACGTGGCTGGAGAAAAACCTCTCAAAATAAACCTACCGTCCGGTGCATTAGAATCCTTCGGTATGGACGAGTTGACAGTCGCCGCCGCAGCCAAGAAACACTCTCCGCCTAAAGCGATACTGCTGATTAAAGATAAGCCACTCGAAATACTCCTCTGCTACGCCGAATGTGGAGTGTTTGTCGACGAAAACGGCAAACGCACACGGAATGAAGATCCTAAATGGAGCTCAGCAATACACGCTTGGGAATTCGTCAACCCGTTCTTGTATTTAGTTGGAGAACAGAAATTAACGATACTCTACATTAACGAAGATGTCTATAAAGCGCCGCCGTGTACATGTGATACGACTTCATTAACTTCAACTGAAACAGATTGTTGCAATTCACCACAAATATTCAACTTGAAGTTGCAAGAACCTGAATTATTAGGTACTGCACCAAATGGAATCATAATACGATCAAAAACCGATGAAGGTTACGAAGTGTCTATTGTAGAGGGTTTGGCTGCGTTCAGGAGTATTGGCGCATCAGTCGAGTCTCTGGACACCATATCAGATACAAAAGGGTCTTCAACGGATTTGGCGCGGTCTATGTCTGACGTATCGCCTCAAGACGTGTCCCAGGAAAGCATAGAAGCTGCTACTGGATTTCTGGCAGACATAAGAAAGAAAGCAAGGCAATTGCGTCTCAAAAACCGAAAAGAACAGAGCGCCGATGACGTAATCAAAGAGATTCTTACTACAGAAGTGGGATTAAAACGATCATCCACTGGTAGAAGGTCACCCGCCACTAATTCTGAATTCGATTCTGATTCTACAGAAAGTGAGGAAAGAACAACGAACTCGAGCAAATGTACGGCAGATGTTTGCGGTGAAATGTTCGCGCGTCAAGTACGATTTAAATGAATCAAAAAATTGCCCATGTGACTGATGTTCATTAAATTCCACCATGGTTTTAATCCTAGATCTCGGCCAAAAATTTCCAATTAGACCTAATCTAAAATTAATTTGTTTCGTGTTTATTGAAAAATACATTTTAAATTGTACTTGAATGACTATGTACTTACAAAACTAATATTTGTATATTAATGTACGAGTAATTTATTAGTATGTGAGCTTATGTTACTAGTAATAATCACAGGTAGTCATACTGTACCTGAAAAACGCTCGATAGTCATGACTTTAGAAATACAACTGATTTGTACTTTAATTTTATATTTTCTAGTGTTTTAATGTAATACCGCTATTTACGGTAGGTAAAGTATTGTATATGGTGCCTTAACAATTGGTGTAAGTGTATACTTGGTATAAAATATAATTTACTATGTATGTGCCCACTTACGTAGTATAGGTATTATTTTATTTATTTTTGTTTGTAAGACTAAATTCTTTATTTTATTGTGTGAAGCTAAATTCCATCAACATGTCACTTAAAAGTATGTCACGTTAAATTTTAATATTTGGTGAGTGATTGCAAAAAAATTTAATGCAGCAGCTGTTTTATCTGATTGGTTATATTGGTTTCTGAATTGTGTGGTTTAATAGTCAACATTTCAAAGAATTTTCCCTGTGATTTGATGTGACTTGTTCGTATTATTTTTGTTGTATTAAGTAATTTTAATTAATGTTTGTTATGTGATATAATAATAATATATATTTGTATGATAGTTGTTTTATTGCGCAATGTTATTTTTCTTGAAAATATATTAGATCCTGCATACACCCATTACCATAAAAACTAAAAAGCTAGAAAATCTAACGTACGCCGGCACATCCGATCTGAACAAAATATAGTACCTGTGTTCCACAGTCAATGTGTTAATCTTCGTATTATCATAGATCGTTAAGGTTTTTCATCAGTAACACATCACTAGACACCAAAGTGATAAGAAGTGCCAATCCAAGCCAATCAACTATTTATTTTAACTAACAGCCTCCGTGGCGCAGTCGGTTAGACGCCGCCTGAGAAACGTGAGGCCGCGAACGAACCAATCATTGTTCATTTCAACATGACCAATTTGTTCATGACTGACGTGACGTGGAATTCGTTAAACATGACCAATTTGTTCATGACTGACGTGACGTGGAATTCGTTAAACATGACCAATTTGTTCGTGACTGACGTGACGTGGAATTCGTTAAACATGACCAATTTGTTCGTGACTGACGTGACGTGGAATTCGTTAATCATAATTTACTTATCATTAACGAATTCCATTAAAATTCAAAATAAAAGATGATTAGCGCCGTTATTCTCACTTATTAACTTTAACTAATGATTCACCTTTCAGCGAAGTAGAAATACAGATAAAAATTACTTGTTTTAATGTAGGTAGGTAGGTAGTTTATTATTTTAAGTAACACAGTGGCGTTTCGATCTTGCAAACCTTCTTTTAGTACTAGGCTATAATATCAGCGAAGAGGTATAGGTCTACCAGAATCTCATGGCATTTTGGGAAATTTGAATTTACGCATTGCAACACTAGGGTAATTGGATGAACATATTTTGATACTTTCAATAATTGTAATTAATTATTATTTCAAATTTACATTATTTTTTTAGTACAACTTTGTAAATAAAGTACATAATGTTTTAATTAAAAAGATATAGGTTATTTAAACATTAAAATTACTTCAAAATTGTACTTTTAGATTAATAGCCAATTAAAATAGGCAAATAAGATTTTTTCAGTTTTAAATTATAATATACATACACAGAGGGAGCGCTGGTACTTTCAAAACGTAGATAAAAACGGTGGTACCGAGCCACCAGTTTCGTTTTAATTTTCTCTTCTTATTAGTTCTCACTTAATCAAACAACTTTCAATTTCCAAATTGTAAATAGTTTGATTATGAGTCGGTTTTATTTAAATAATTATTAGATTCGATAAATGTTATACGAAAGATGCAAGATTGTAAAAATAAAAACGTATAATTTTATTTTCAGTCTTCTTTATTTCATTAACACTTTAGTCAGAGCTTCTTCTAATGAAGACGATGAAGATAAAGGAATAATAATAAACCGTTCCTTATCTAAAATCTCTGGAAACTCCTGTAAATAGGTTTTTAATACATTACTGTTTAGTTTCAAATAATTATATCAAAGTATATACGATAAAATAGACTACAAGCCCGTGGCAAAAAGCGATGGGTCAAATGAACCACCAGGAGACCTATTTAGTAAGATACAGGGGCATAAAATAATAATATTCAGCACTATGCCGTCACTTGTAAACTGTCCGTCTCAGTGCAGATGAGACTTCAAAAGCATCAAGGAGAGGGGTTCATTTGGGTCATTTATTTTTGTACGGCATTCCTACCATCGAATACGTCCATGAAAAATACTAAAAGAACACGTAGTGCCGTACAAAAATAGTGCGTCACTAAGTCGGAAGAACGTTAGATATTCCGGCAAATTTGTCGGTAAATTTGGTCATTTGATTTTAAACGGCATCGGTTCCATACAGTCGCAATACCTCTTCTAAACCATTATTCCGCAACGCCGTACAAAAACCATGCGACAAGGGAGAAAAATCAGCGGTTGCAACCCACTCCCCTTCAGTGGTCCGGGAGGTGATTTGAAAAAATACGTCATAGGTTTCATAACATTACGTAGCACTCAAAATTACTGTTCCAAAAAAGCCGTTACTAAATTATTGTTAATTTGAATGTATACATAAATTCTCATAGATTTAACTTTTAAAGCTGAAAGGTCATTTGATACTGTACGGCAACCTATTTTTTAACATGATATTGCTAAATACAATTGTTATATAGTATTGCCATTCAATAAAAAATGTTTAAAAAGAAATTGAGAGGAAAATAAAATATGAGTTTTCTCAAATCATTTCAAAAGTTTAAATTATCGTAGATCAGTGACATACAGCAACTTCCTAAATATTGTTGTTGTTTTAAATAGTTCTCACGTAAACGAATGAAGAAAAAATTATGCCGTACTTTTTAATGCAGAATATAATTTTTGGCTGATTAAAATGGCAGTATCATTTCAGGAGTACTTTATGGTCATGTGATACTACACGGCACTAACATATTTTTGAAGAGAATAATTGATAATATGTATAAATCATTATGCCAGCTTTTAAAGTGAAACTGAGTGTATATTATATCCAAAAATTGAAAACTATCAGTATTAGTATTTTGTAAACTTTTCGATGTCATATACTTCAAACATGGACATATTTTTTTAATTGTGTTACTAAATATACTAATGATTTATTATATACAAAAATGAAAAATAGGTAGGTATGTCTTTCAAATTTCATTAAATATCTGAATTAGCGACTGAGTCAGTATCGGAATCAACGTCTTCATCGACGTCTGAATCATTTTCTCGATCACCTTCTGAACTATGATTATGCGTCATCTTATTTAGCGGACAAATAAAATTAAAACAAGGAATTAATAATTAGAAGTTTTTGTTATTTTTATTACCTTTTATCAATGTGAACCTTCAGATATGTACGGCATTGACTTTTTATAGACGATTGCATTAAATACAAATACAGTGTCTAAATGCTGTACAGTAAATATCATACTAAATATTATCACCCTAAATTATGTTTTGTTACTGGATTATTTGAGAGTTATTTCCGCTCTACAGACCTTTGTATCACAAAAAAATGTACGGCATGTGAAAAAATCTTATCTATGTCTAAAAACTTTCAAAATAAATTAATCTCATTGTGTGTCCAAATCACCTCCCGGACCACTGAAGGGAGTGGGTTGCAACCGCTGATTTTTCTCTCTTGTCGCATGGTTTTTGTACGGCGTTGCGGAATAATGGTTTAGAAGAGGTATTGCGACTGTAATGGAACCGATGCCGTGTTAAAATCAAATGACCAAATTTACCGACAAATTTGCCGGAATATCTAACGTTCTTCCGACTTAGTGACGCACTATTTTTGTACGGCACTACGTGTTCTTTTAGTATTTTTTCATGGACCTATTCGATGGTAGGAAAGCCGTACAAAAATAAATGACCCAAATGAACCCCTCTCCTTGATGCTTTTGAAGTCTCATCTGCACTGAGACGGACAGCTTACAAGTGACGGCATAGTGCTGAATATTATTATTTTATGCCCCTGTATCTTACTAAATAGGTCTCCTGGTGGTTCATTTGACCCATCGCTTTTTGCCACGGGCTTGTAGTCTAAAACACATGCACATATTTAACACTAACCAAAAAAAAATGAAGTATCAAAACTATTCACTCCAACTTACTTGATGAAACGACGTCGATTTTAAAATCGACGATTTTGTTTAAATTTGACCAAATTATTCACGGATCTGGCGATAAACCTTGTAAACGATGTGTCGCACTTGTGATCGTAGAACTAATTTGTATGTTTTCGCTAAGGAAGTACAGAAATCTTAAAATATTCACATCGAATGACATAACTCAAGATTTGAATCAGCTGTTGACCGATGGTATTGCCATATAAAAATCATTATGTTTGTTTTTAATTTTATGCCATGAGATTCTGGTAGACCTATATCAGCGTGTGCCTGCTTGTGATTGGCAAGTTACGCTACCCCGAGTGGGCGTGGCATTGAAGCGAAAAAGATTGCACGCACTATCTTGCTCTTGGGGCGTTTTATCTACTACCAAGCTTCCGGAAATTCACTTTTCATTAAATATTGTGACACGATTGTTCCGTTTCAATCTTGCAAACCTCCCATCGGTACTAGGCTATAATGTAGGCGGAGAGTTATCAGTGTTTACTTGCTTGTGATTGGCTAGATACGTTGCCTGATGGGCGTGACTTTCAAGCAAGACGGAATGCGTGCACTATCTAGCTCTCTTGTTGTGCATTGTGCACATTATCTACCCTTTTATGCTCTCCTAGTATTTTTGCAGTGAAGTTTAATTTTTGTATCGCTTTTAGAGTGCCGTCTTTCTGTTTCTCGCGGATGGATATCTATATTCCGGTTGCAACCATCGAGTGCATTAGAGTCGTGCACGTATACGAAACGAGTACGTGGTTTTGATCGGGGTCAAGTAATATTTATATCAGGGCAAAGACGAATGGAACCATCATTTGACTTAAGATTAGTGGTATTTTTTATTGGTATAGGTATCTAAGGATTATTACAGAAAAAAAGATACATAAATTATTGTTGGAATATTTTATTTACAACTTATACATTTTACATAACATATTGTGAAGTGGAATTTCGACAGACCGCGAGCATATCTACCATTCGTTTATTACTAATTTTTTTAATGAAATTGTTTATTATTATAAAACAATTTTCACACACGAAACAAAACACATTTGCAAAATTGTTACGAAATCATATTGATAACATACGGGTGTACTTGACAAGTGTACTACGCAAGAGTGGCTGTAGCGTGGCGGCAGAGATCTTTATACACAAATAATATACAGCACAAATAATTATACAGCTCGTTATCCTCGACATTCTATGTCTAGTGATTCATATCTTTAAGACTCAGTCAAATCAATATCATAATATAATACAAAAAGTTAATAATTACATTTAGAGTTGCACTGGGTCGCATTAAATACAAACGATACTATCAGATTCACACAAACACGCATCTTTTTACAATAAGAGACAAACTTTCTAATTTGAGGCAGTTTTTACAAACTACTTATACACTAGACGCCGTTTATGACATTACTAATAGAACGCAGGCTTGTTTTTTTTTTTTTCACAGTCACAATTTTCACAGTCCATCGATACAACCTTTAGTACAGAGGGAGTAAGCCAATACATCACTTACGCACTGCATTTATCTTTCCAGTCCTTACATTACGGGCCAAAAATCCCACACATCCAAAAGTCTATACACGAGTTGTTGCCAATCTAAAAATCAGTTATATCCAAGATAATATATCAGTTTCTCAATATATCAATTTCTCAATGACTTACTTAGGAACACAATTTTTGACACTAATATAATTAATATTAATATACACTAAATTCCATTTCTCATATCTTCAATATATTTTGTTTAAATTTAGGGTAACCGCAAATCTTACTGTATGTACACATATTCCGGAGATTCTATGAAGCAAACAATCAGACAGAAGTCAGCAGTATTCACTCAAATAAAGTTACTCATAGTGGCTAACGCACTATACGAACTAACGTTCGATCTTATTGACTTAGTTGTAAAAGACCAAAAGCAATCTTTACAGATCATTTTTAACTGAGAAGAGTTAAATTGTTTTAAGGTAATATGAATTGATTAGAAATGTAATAAAAAGTCGTTTGCAGGCAAACAGAGCACGGAATACTTTAATCAGACTGCAATCTGAATAGGAAGAAAACAAACCATATATCGGGAGCCAAATAACTTGCAGAGCGCTTTGTGTGTGGAGCTCGTCTGGTAGGCAGTTGGTGGAAGGTTTAGTTGAGGAAGCCGCGGCATTGCGGTGCGCCGCACAGGCACGGGATCTTCTCGTCCTCCAGCGGGAACTTGTAGTCGTATGTGATCTCTTCGTCGACGCCGATCGGCTGCTTCGAGTATATCACGATCTTCTTTTGCGATTCTATTGTTATTATCTTCGCGTAGCAGTTCGGCTGTAACAAACAAAATTTCTTGTGAAGACATATTTATGGTGGAACATTGCACTCATTTGTAACTTTGAACTTTTTAAAGCCGCTGTGGAGCATTAGACTTGTTCGTGGTATTTTGACTAAACAGGCATACTATTACAAAAGTTACCATTTAAACTAAAATTGAAAAGCTATCAGTTAAAAGTGAAAATAAAAAATATACAGTTCTTTAGTGGTGTCTACCAGAAAACTATAAGTCACTGTTTTCGGTTCCACAACATTAATACTCTACACATTAAGGAAAATCTACTGGACATATTAAGACTTCACTTCTTATGTCTCAGGATGGCGAACGCAGTGGAATGTCAAGCATTGCTTTGTAATTCAAGATGTTAGGTTTTGCTACTGTTCATGAGCGGTCGTATCGCTTACTATCAGGTGAACGGCATGCTCATCTCGCCATTGATTAGAATAAAAAAGAACTTTATCAAAGTGCATTATCGACTCAATGCCGAGTTCTTAAGACTTTACAATGTTCATATACTAACGTTGCAGCTGTGGTTGATGAACCGCGCCAGGTTGCCGCACTTGGTGGCGTCTATGATGGTGTCGAGGTCGATGCGGAACAGATACGAGCTGCCGATGCCGGTCGCCTCGTAGTGAGCCTCGCGCACGTCCGCCACTATCGGCCGGATCATCTGACCCACGTACTCGATCACCATCTCGTCCGCAGCTATCGGCTCCTGGTTACAATGCAATTGTTATGAATAAATACATTCAATTGTCACATGTTTATAACAAATCGTGTATAGTAAGTATCAGAAATTAGGGAAGATTATCGTGTCTCACAAACCTTATATTCAAATCAAATATTTGTGGATCTCAATATGTTTTGTCTCTATGGAAACCATGACTTGAGAAGTCATGGTTTCCATGTCTAGCATATTTAATATTCTACTTTGTTTCCATTCATTAGACTTGCAACGAATATTCGGTTACTATTCGGTATTCGGCTGCTTTATTATACTCGGCCGAATACCGAATATCTACATATTATTCGGCCCGAATACCGAATACTTAAATAATATATTTTGTCATAGAGAAATAATTGGTAAAATGAAAAATTAAAAATCGATTGATTATGTATATATTCATTTTTCATTTCTGTTATAATCATTTAAGTAGTCCTTGGTGCATAACACAGGGTGCACACGGGTATAAATTGAAGCGAGAGGGAAGATATGTTACTTCTTAGGCGTGACAGAGACAGAAATAGAAGGTACCCTTCATTTGCTACAAACATTTTGTTTGCAGTGTCCCCTCTAGATATTACCTCAATGCGTCTGTACAAGTTTTTGGCGCTTAAATCCAGCCGAATACTTTTGCCTAATATTCGGCTATTCGGTCCGGGGCCTTGCCGAATATTCGGTATTCGGTATACTGCCCGAATATACTATTCGTTGCAAGTCTACATTTTATTAAACGATAATAAGTATCAATAATATTCTGGTTGAATTATACGCAATTGATAAATGTTTGAATCCATAAAGTTTGTTATTACCTGAGCAAACAATCCCCGTCGTGGAGCCAGACTTGGCGAACTTCAGTTGCTTCTTTCTGAACTTCAGCTGGTTGAATTTCAGTAAATCCGAGTCAGTGTCCGTTCCTACAAACAAGAAAAAACGTATAAAACAGATAAGTCAACACGAACACAATTTACTCATGGAAATTTTAACATTCGTTTTATGTGTCCGCTGATGATAGGATAACAGTACGGTCAGATAACGAATACCGCAGACAGCGAATAAACACGTATCATAGAGACCTATAAAGGGACTTATTTAGGGGTTTTCGCGTTTCGAGTTCTATAAGGCCAACATATTTGTATCGGACAGCGAGAGATGTCAACCATCTCGCGTTGTTAAATATTCTGGATTGCATTGTCCCATGGAATCACTTTATCATCTCAATTTAAAAAAAGATAGATTAAATATCAGGCCAAGAAAAATAATAAGTGTATGTACCGAAAGCAGTGAGCAGCCTCCTTTGGTTGGAGCGCGCCTCTCTGGACAGCAGCTGCATCTTGGACGCCTTCTTGTCGTCGGGCGGCGTGTGCAGCGCGGCGGCGTTGGCGCGCCCGTGGTGGTACTTGTACTTCGCCTTGATTCGCGCGTCCATCTTGTAGTAACCCTCTGTGCGCGCCGACCCGCTCGAATGACCCTGGAGATTTGTGTGTTGGGATGACATATCGATTGTGGATGTCGATTAATTTTATCGATTTTTGGGTGGTACCTTCTTCCGTTTCAAACAAAGCCTTGGATTCAGATTACTACCATGTTCTAAAGTATTTCCAAACATTTATGCAAAATACAACAAACAATGCTGATTCATTTTAATATCGACTTGGATAACGATCGTCATATGCCATGGATCCACTATTGCCGAACAAGTGGCTTGTGTTTGGGGTTTATCCGGTTTATGTCTTTCTTAAAGGAGGCTAGTACCACAGAATACTAAACTAACAGAAGTCAAGCTCCATACAAAGCGTGCTAAATCAACGCACACATTGACAGCGTTCACCGACACGATATTTCAATCCAGTCGAGACCACTGCGAGCGCGAGTGTCACCCGCTTCGGGCACGCAAATAGTGAGATGTTTTGTGCAAAGATGGAGCAAATGAATAAAAGTTATTACACTTGTATATAATATATATGTCTTCATCGAGTTGATTTTTAAAAACGGAATGCCAACGCCATCTATATGCGTTCGACAGAATCTACGCTAGATATTGACTGAAGATGTCAGGGACTTCATAAAGAAAAGTCAGGGACATCTTAACGGTCTGCGAGCAAGCAGTACGGTTTGTTGCGATCAAGAGAGTAAATATTATCATCGGATAATAGTGTTGTAAGAGCGTGGAGACTGTCTTGCGTTCCGTGAGTAAGATTATGATTTCCTACCATTTGATCTGACACATGCCCACATACGCCCACAATACTAAGCTATAACTAGCTGTGAAGCATAATGACGAGCATACACCCAGCATGATAACGAATTACATCCTAGTCATTCATTATATATAATAACACCAGATTATAATAATTGAATATATATTTCATAAAAAAAAACATATATTATACAAAAACAATAAAAAATAACTTAGAATAATGACATACACATTCTCAGCGAGTTCATAAATATAATTAAAATTTATTTATTGTATTATTGTGTGTTATATATTTTATTTTAATAATTCAATCAAATGGTACGAGTGCTATTAACACGATACGTGTTTTCGCATAAGCCAACTGGTAAGTTATATTCATTAAATACTTGTAAACTATTGAGCATTATTGTGTCAATATAAAATATAAATAACGTTATATCTGGTAATATTAGGAAATAATATCAATGAATAAGGCACCAACCTGCAGATCCTCATAAATATTATTATGCCTCTTGGACTTCTTCCTGGGCGGGTCATAACAGAGATCAGTGGGCGGGTGATCGACCCAGTGCGTGTCGTTGAGCCAGTATCCGTGCGCGTCCTCCGCCAGTAGCGCCTCGTACGCGCGCCGCAGGAACTGCGCGTCCTCGCGGTCGATGCCACGCGTCAAGAACGAGTACATCACCGTCATCTCCGCCATCATGTCGCGCGGTTTGAATATCGCACCCGCGCCTGATGATACATAGTCACCACCGGAGCTAGGGTACAACCTGTAAAAAAACGTGTTTTTATATGTGCACTATATATTTAAGTTTGGTACCTCAAGAAACAGTACAGATAAACCTAAAAGCTAAAATGAAGATTTATCTGTATAAACTGCGCGATACAAAAACCGTTATAAGTACGATCCGGCTCGAAGGACCATATAAATGGCAAATTATTTTTAGATTGGTGGTATGTACTCCACAAATACTAACTTGTTTTGTATTTCGGCTAGTTTCTTGGTCTCGTGTTTCCTCTTGTACGGTCGCTTCGTTTCCTTCTTGAGCGGCGGTTCTTCCACTGGTGACGCGCTTTCCGGCTCGGCCATCCACGTGTAGCCTATACAAAGAATAAACATTTATAGCATTTTTGAGGTGCTTTATTTGCCGTCTGAATCTCAAGCGATAATATATGATTTAACGACGGTTAAGTTTTATTTATTACTTGAAGAGAGATTATCGATATTACAAATACACCGTTACTAATCGTTACACCTAACATTCGCAAATTAGAAATAGGCGATCCCTTGAAGAGATTATCGATATTGGAGTTGCACCAGTGATAAACGATATAGATTTATATTGTATTTAGGCATATGTCTACAAGACAAAAATGTTTCCATCTCCTCCTTTTAATTGAACTTAATGATTGATGTCGTTGCTGGTAATAGACAAGTTGGACATCGCGGAGACTCCCCGAGCTTCAATGCTCGGTGTAATTACAATGCGTGCCACTGTTAATCCCGGCTGACAGGAGTTACAGTGTTGAGTATCAGGGCGGGACAGCGTACCGTGGTCGTGCTGCAGATGATTGGCGGGCGGCGTGGGCGCATGCGCGGGCGGCGGGCGGCAGTACGAGTGGTCGAGCGCCACCTGCGAAGCTTGCGACGCTTGCGACGCCTGCGACTGCGGCGACCACGTCTCAGATTGTGCGCTGCTAGCCTGCACATGCACAATTCATATTTTATTTTATTTTATTTATTGAGACAACAAATGGTTACACGTACATATCTTATTAAAACTAGTCTTAATCTAAGAGGTTACAACACACGTATCACTCACACCAGTGTCCACAGATTGGCATAATGTGATATTGTAATTTTAGCAAACAGACAAATTACAACTATTATGGAGTCACGTGAGCTGCACGCATCTGTTGGCTTCGGAATATAAAACCTGACTGATGATATTGAGTACACCAGCCTGTTTTTATTCAACTTCTAAAAAAGGAGATTATTTAGAATATACACTGTAATAATAATAATTTATTTATTACATTCGGAGAACTAAACCGATCATGTAACAAGTTGAACCATATATGGTTGGCTTTCTCCAATCAATATCTATATTATCATTTATCATCATAGTCTTAATACAAGAAATCATTATTTACGCCACCTTGCTAACATACAGCGAAGAGTGAGGCAAAACACTTAACCTTTGGTAATATGGATGGGATCGATCCTCTTACGTATTCCCATTCTATATAGAAACAATGTAATTTGAAAACCTTGGAATGCCAATATTAGCCAACGGAAAATAAAATATCTTTAGACAGATACAAGCATGTAGGCTACTAAAATTATACTATGTACATCAGCCTATATACAGTGCCCTCCAAAAGTTAGTTGAAATTAATTCACCTTTACAATGATGTCACGTAATTTCTAAAATACGCAGTTTCAATAAAAGAACTGTTTACTATTTATGTTCGGATACTCTATTCTAATACATACAGTATCGAATTTCTCGAAATTCCATTTGCTTTCTTTCTTAATCAATGTTTATATTCTCAGCACTTGAATTGTGTGCGTCAAAAGTCAGTTGAAATGGAAAACTTTTAACGATTTCCGATAATCTCGTGGTTTTAAACTCATTTACCAATATTGTTAGGGCAGTTTGGGTAGTTTATATTTATTAATAAGATATTGTGACGTGATATGACTGTTTTAGTATAAATAATGGCTCCAAAGTGAAAATAACACATAGAAGATAGAACAAAGATGATCGGTAAATAGAAAATAAATGAAAAACTTTAGTGCTGAGGGAAAATTATTTAAAGTTAGTGAAGAAGATAAGCGAATAATAATGCCGAAGAGTTTGGAATGTCCTAGTCTTGCAGATAGGCCACGGTAGAGGCGTCCTAGGTCTACTAATTCTGTTGATGATCGACGAATTGTGCGGCAGTGTAAAATTAATCCCAAGATTGTGATACGAGTGATAAAAAAATAGTAATAGAAAGCAGGAACCACGGTTTCTATAACTACTACCAGGCGATGTCTGCATGATGCTAATTTACGAGGTCACATTGCCAGATAAAAACCTTATAGCATTGATCCATAAAAAAGACGGTTGGAATTCGCCCGCAATTATTTAGATAAACTAATAGACTTTTGGAATAAAGTATTTTTTCGCGATGAATTAAAGTTCGAACCGTTTGGATAAAGAGGTTGGCAAACTGTATGTCGTAGGAGCAATGATAACTCTTACGACGACAAGCACTTGCAGCCGACTGTAAAACACGGCGTTGACAGTATGATGGTTTGGGGGTGTTTTTCTTGGAATGGTGTGGGCTGACTGCAAATAATTGAAGGCAGATGACATCACAGATCTATTGTAATATTTTCCATGACAATTTATAATATCTGCTGAACATATGGGGTAAAGTCAAATTTTTAAGTTCCAGCAAGACAACAATCTGTAGCATACAGCAAGGATAACTGAATAATATTTTGAAGATAACGAAGTAGACTTACTGGGATGGCCTTCAATAATACTCGACCTTAACTCTATTTAACATTTGTGGGATTAATTGACCCGAGAATCCTTGTTTCCATAAAAGGCAACAGGAATTTGTTGAAAAATAGAATTCATGAAACGCGGTCGACTATACCGGTCAAAACTTTACAAAATCTTGTAGAATCTACACCTGGACGATTTAAAGCAATTCTACAGAATAATGGCGGCCATACAAAATATTAAAAGTTAAGACAGTGGCAAATATAACAATCCCTAAAATATTTTTTCATCAATTTCAACTAACTTTTGGCACCGCAATTTAATGTTTCTGTATATCAATTATTATTAATAACGTTATTATGCACCTTTCATTGATAGACATATTCAAAATTGATTAAATTTTAATAAACAGTTTAAAAAAACAATGATTTGAATTGGTTTTATCATAATTTCCTCACATTTATTACATTTTTGATCATTTCAACTAACTTTTGGAGGGCACTGTACGTCTTACTACAGGCCACAGACCTCCTCTACAATCAAGAACACAATTGAGAGTTATTAGGCCATACAGTGTAAAACGACACATTGTAAATTACTGGCAATTAATTGGGACTATTGATGACAAATATTGTAACTAAAGATAGACCAAAATATACCTCCTTAACACCATTAACGCTGACCGTAGTCTCGTTATTGCTATGATCGCTAACGGATACAATCCTCTGTCTCTTCTCGCTCTTCTTAGACCGGCGCTCCTTCTTCCGCCGTGTCTTCAACGTCTCCTCTTCCGAAGTGATCTCGCCATCTTCTACTTCTGTGTCTAGCTTCTTCTCTGGAGATTTACGTGGTTCTTCACTGGACTACTTGTGGCGTCGTCTGGTTTGCTTTCCGGTTTGCTGGAATATTATACAATTAATGAGTAAATTGTTTCTACCAGAGTATTATTTACTCGGCTGGTATTTTGTTTGGTAGAAGCTTTGATAATTGTACCGGCTATTGTTGGTAGGGCTGTGAGATTAACCTATAGGTCAGCTAGATGGGCGTTGTATCATTTAGATGGGCGTTGTATCATTGACATCACACCCGACATGAAACGACGACCTAAATGTCGTTAATAGTTCAACGAATCAGATTATTGAAGAGCCATCATTACGTATACCTCATTTCCTTTTTTTATTTCCCTTCCCCTGCGAGTTTTAAATATTGCGGTCCAAGTATTATAAATTTTCATGGACGGCATTAATATTTTACCATCAGGTGAGTTACTTGCTCGTCCGCCGGATTTAGGAAATAAAATAAATAAATAATGTAGCTTCATTAAAAAAATAGTTGTGTATATACCTCTCGTCAGGCGGTCTGTCTGGCTGCGGTTGTGTATCCACCTCCATCTTTTTCCTCTGCTCTTCTAAGAACTCTCTCTCGATCTGCTCCATATACTCTGTGTTGCGTCTTCGCCTCTCCTGCGCAAGGGAATTCCATGTCCATTATAACACTACATAGTTGATGTAACTAATATATCGAAACTAAAGACAAGAGACTAATAAACTCATTGCAAAAAAAAACGGGCACCTAAGCAATGAACCATTTCAAATGTTACTATTGGTTTGTTTGATAATTATAGGTAGTTTTACTTTCACAATTTTGTAAATTAATAAGCAAATAATCGTTTTCGTCAGTATTATCATAAAACTTTGATAAAATTTATGGGTTTTAATGCTAAAGTTCACTAGTAGTGTATGCTCGCTAGTAGTGCATATGCTCGTGAAGTAAAAGTTAACAAAGATTTTTGTTTGTTTTTTCTTTAATAAAGTAAAAGCAGATAAATGTTTAGTATCGAGTGTGACCCCCCTCTAGCTGAAATCACAGCTTGAATTCGTCTGGGTATGCTAGCGAGGATATCCCGGATACTTGCTTGCGGAATACGTTCCCACTCCGCGGTAATCACATTCTTCAGCTCTCTGATGGTCTGCGGAGCCAGTTGTACTGATCTCACGCGTCGTTTCAGAACGTCCCAGACATGCTCTATAGGATTGAGGTCGGGACTTCGAGCTGGCCAATCCAAACGACGAATGCCGACCTTTTGCACATACGCTTCCACATCGCCAGAACGGTGGGCGCGAGCGTTGTCGTCCATAAAAATCGAGTCTTCGCCTAAAGCGGCCAATGCGGGTTATGCATGAGGAATTAGAACTTCCGTTATGTATCGATGTCCAGTCAGTGAGCCGTTTTCAATGAAGACTAACCCTGTACGATCCATTGAATTTATTCCTGCCCAAAACATAACAGAGCCCCCACCATAAGGTGTGATTTCTTCAAAACAAGCCTCTGCAAAGCGTTCTCCTCGTCTTCGTAGCACTCGTCGACGTCGATCTTCACCGAACAGATATATCCTGGTTTCATCGGAGAACAATACCCTATTCCAGTCTTCTTGAGTCCATGACTCACAATTTCGAGCAAACCTAAGCCTGGCAACTCTGTGCTCACGGAGTAACTTAGGGCCGCGGGCCGGGCGATGACTGCGTATATTGGCCGCCAGAAGCCTCCTCCAGACCGTCCATAGACTAATATGCACATTTCTTACTTCTTGGAGGTTGTTCTTAAGGTCCACATACGAAGACTTGCGATTTCTCAATGCGCGACTCACAAGAAAACGATCATCCCGTGGTTGGGTACATGGTTTTCTTCCAGAACCAGGCTCAATCCTATAGAGCATGTCTGGGACGTTCTGAAACGACGCGTGAGATCAGTACAACCGGCTCCGCAGACCATCAGAGAGCTGAAGAATGTGATTACCGCGGAGTGGGAACGTATTCCGCAAGCAAGTATCCGGGATATCCTCGCTAGCATACCCAGACGAATTCAAGCTGTGATTTCAGCTAGAGGGGGTCACACTCGATACTAAACATTTATCTGCTTTTACTTTATTAAAGAAAAAACAAACAAAAATCTTTGTTAACTTTTACTTCACGAGCATATGCACTACTAGCGAGCATACACTACTAGTGAACTTTAGCATTAAAACCCATAAATTTTATCAAAATTTTATGATAATACTGACGAAAACGATTATTTGCTTATTAATTTACAAAATTGTGAAAGTAAAACTACCTATAAGTATCAAACAAACCAATAGTAACATTTGAAATGGTTCATTGTTTAGGTGCCCGTTTTTTTTTGCAAATGAGTTTATATAAGACTTGTGCGAGAAGCTAATCATATGAAATGAGTCCATATAATTATGATGCTGCTGAGCATGAGTCTTCTCAGTGATTGAGGGTTTGATTGAGAGCAATTGATCATAGTCCACTTATTGCAGGGATGCAGATTTCTTATACCCAACATCGGTAGAGTTTGCAGGTTCTTTCACGATGCTTTTATTCTACGTCAAAATACACAGTGATCGACTATAATCAAATGCCTCTCAAAAGTGACATTTATGTTTTAGGCCTGACAACTATTGCCTTGTTGAAAGGTTTTTTACATACATAGTATCAAATGCCATAACAAAAAAAAACATTAAAAAAATAGTAAGCCTAGTTGTCAGTGTGACCTGGTACTCGCGCTCCTCGTCCGAGTCGGAGTAGACGCGGTCCAGCAGCAGGTCGCGCGGCTCCTCGGGCGACAGGATGGGCGAGCCGAGCCGCTCCTCCGTGTCGGACGCCTCCACCGCCGGGATGGGAGTCTTCTCGCGCAGGCGGCTCTCCTCCTCGCTGTCCGACGACGAGTACACGCGTCGCAGACGCTCCTTGTTCGATACCACCTTGAACTGCCCATACAAATGTGGTATTTAATGTATGTATGTGATAAAAATGAGGCTTTTGTCCATGTTTGGTATTTGAGCTGGGTACAATAACAGTAAAAGTAAATTATATCTATCTTAGCACCTCTTAAATGAAACATATTGGACTGGGCATATATCGAAGACCTAATACATGAAGCTATTTACATCTACCAAGCACTAATTTTTGTAGATTATAAAGGCATGTACAGGGGTTTTGCCAGCTCGTCAACACGTTTATAAATAGTGTGCTTGCGTGTACACACGATTATAAATCGTATGATATCTCACTTGTGAACAATATTATTCACATAGTCAAAATTTTATTCTCGGTTTAATCAAAACCTACATACAATTAATGGGTATAGAAGCACCAATATCAATTCAATACAGCAACATCAGAGGTTAGAATATGGCTTCTCGGATCCTGAAATCTATATTTATAATTACCTCAGCCTCGTCGAGTTCGGAGTCGTCGTCGGTGTCGGAGTATATCCGCGGCGCGGGGCCTTTCCGCTCCGCCTCCGACTCCTCCGACGACGAACGACTTGACGACGACGACGATGTCCTGAAATACAAAGCAATTCAATAACGCTACATAGTTTCACTCCTACTGTTAGTACCGAAGCTGAATAATCTGTTTTGTGGGTATTGTAACAGACACGTTATGCATGTTAAATGCCTGAATTCAAAGATTTTTTACTGGATACATTCCATTTCTTGGACTTCCTGTGGCTAAGGAGAAAGAGATTCAATACGTCTTTTACAACTTATCCTAACAGATTCTATCCTGTAATATATTCAAATATGTCAGGAGAATTTCCAAACATTACATTGTTTTCTATAAATAAATAATTAAAAAACAATAGGCAATAAACTGTTTCGTAGTGTTGTAGACATAGCTTAAATCTATAGCTGACCTGGAAGAGCTGCTAGACTGTCGCCGCCTACTCCTCGACAAATAGGAACCAGTCGTCCTACTTCGCGGACTCGTCGGAACCTCCTTCTCTTCGTCGGAATTCTGCACCATTTCCTCCTGAGTAACGCACAATACGATTTAATAATAATGGGTTAAGTATTTGATGTTTATATACAACGAACATATCTACATCTAATTCAAATCGGGGATAAACGCATGCGAAACAAGTTTTTAATCATTTACTTTGTAAGCCTTCATTATCTACAAACAAACTGATGTTTCATATTGCTTGAAAAAAATCTAATTCATCGGCGAGATTTGTCGACATCGATTGTCATTTTTATCGATATGAAATATTAAACATTGTAACAAATATTAACGAACTCACTTGGTCACTTAGCCTCTTGGAAGAGTCATCATCCATTAGCACGGGGGACGGTATCTTTCTCTTTTTCCTGAAGCTCGGCATCTTGGGTATAGCAGCTCTCAGACCTAGACCGATCCCCACGCCGTACCCACCCAGATCTAAACCTAACTCTCGCGACTCCATTATCGACTTTATTGAGTCCACCGCCTCTTCTTTTTTGTTGGAGATATCCTGAAGAAAACACAGATTCTGTTAGATAACATTTCAATCATACTTTTACATACATTAATATGCTAATGCTTAATTCCTAGAAGGGGTAGGCAGGTATTTAACATTAATAATGCTGCTTGCTGTATATTCATTTGATAACCGAAAGTACATTTAGCTATTATCCTTTCAAAACGAATTTGAGTCGAATTAAAGTCCTAAACTATTTATTTTTCTTTCGCTTTTCCAATGAATTCGTACATGTTGTACAACTTGTCAAATACCAGCTAAAAGGAGGGTCGAAAACGGTGGCCAAGCACCACGATTTTTTTATTTTTATCTTATTTTTGAAGTACCTGTGCTCCCTCTATATTCTAAATACTCCAAGATCTACAAATTAGTTTACCTGTAGAGGTTGGTTGGTATCCTCCTTGGGTTTGGCGGTCTGACGCATCTTCCGGCTTTGCTCGTCCCACCACACCTCGAAGCTCTTGAACGCCGTGTTCTCTATCATCTTCTTGTTGAAGTCCTTTTTTAGGATCATCTTCAACTCGGCCGTCACTCGCTCTATCACGCTGTTTATTGTCGGATAGTAGGGGTTGTCCACCTCCTGAAACAATACGTTAAAAATTAGTTTAAAGTTTTTTATTTTAAATTGACTATGCCATACATGATTGTATGTGTGTGTTTGTGGAAATTACACACCAAGCCAGGATTTACATATATGATAAATCCAACACACGATAATAGACAGCTCATAGTTTTAGTGACTGAAGTTTTAATAAAAGAACCTATGTGTATTTATTTACGTACTCTCTGTATCAGCCCAAATGCGTCCCACTGCAGGGCACGGGCCTCTTCTACAATCGAAAGTACGATTGAGAGTGGTAAGGCCATATAGTCCACCACGCTGGCCTAGTGCGGGTTGGCCTAGTGCGGGTTGGCCTAGTGCGGGTTGGCGGTATTTGCGTACAGGCAAGCGAAATGTCGGACGCCCGCCTACAAGGTGGACGGACGATCTGACTAAGGTCGCAGGAAGTTGCTGGATGCAGGCCGCTTCCAACAGGTCATTGTGGAGATCATTGGGGGAGGCCTATGTTCAGCAGTGGACCCCCTGTGGCTGATATGATGATGATGATGATGATGATGATGTGTATTTGTAAACATTAAATCATTTTTGCTTTATTTTTTCTTAGTGGATAAAAGTACAACCTTGTTCGACAACAGGAAACAAACCACATTTTTATTCATGAATATTTATAACTCTTTAGAATAAGTTTCTGTGCATAATTTCCTGTTTTTTAGGTAAATCACACGGCACAAGGGGTAAAGTTATATGTTTTGTTATTGTGTGGTGTACGTACCTGTGCGGGCTCAGCGATGTCGGGGTAGGTCTGTCGCTAGCGTAAATTAGATGTATCAAGGACAAGGAGTTGTATGTTTTATTATTGGTGGTGTGTGTACCTGCGCGGGCTCGGCGGTGTCGGGGTAGGGCTGGTAGTGGTGCGGCAGCAGCGGCGGCGCGGCGAACCCGCCGCCGTACGCCATCGCCAACTCCGCCGGACCGCCGTACGCCGCCGGCGGGTACGCTGCGTACAACGAATAAACATCACTACGTCTCCATCGATGTACTTGTATTGAATTGGATCTATAGAATTGGATGTATCGTAAAAATATGTTTTTTTTTTTTATTTCAATGAATGGCGAGACGAGCATGCCATTCGCTTGATGGTAAGGTATACGTCAACTCATAAACAGAACTAAATTGAAAAATAAATGACACCATGAATTACAAAGAAATTCTTGGCATTCCACTGCGCTCGCTATCCTAAGACATAAGATGTTAAGTCTTAATATGTCCAATAGTATGTCTGGCTACAATGTTCTTCTAACCGAAACTCAACAGTACATTTACACGATGCTTGACGGGAGAAATAGACATCGCGATGATACCTATCCAGACGGCCTCTCACATATGAGAGACCTACCACCAGTATGTATGTATTTGTGTAAGTGTGTGAACATATTGGAATCATTGGGTGTAACTACAGTATGGAGTTCATTTTAATTAATAAATATTACATTTATATAATAATAACACCAAACTTAATCCGCGACAAAATCCGTAAAAAATAGTCTTATTTAAATGTGTAACATGTTGACTGGTAGAAAATGCCGACGGCATTAAGTCCGCCTGTACATATTGTATAAAGTTAAAATAAATAATAAAGTCAATCTGACACACCATTAAGCTTATAAGGCTTAAGAAAAGGGGAAACCCCACATTCTATGAATTTTACTCACAAAATTAAACATAAAATATGTATAGTGATCGAACAACTATAATTCATCGATTACCACTAATTTAAAATTATAATATTATTGATAATGGTCATGTTGATTCTTGGACTAACAATCGTCAGTTCTTTACTGGTTAAAGCTGTAAATATTGATATAAATGCTTACCCGCCGGCGGCCACATGGTTTGATAGTAGTGCGGATGCGGCGGGTAGTAGTACGCTTCAGCGGGCACCTGCTCCTCGATCTTCGGCTCCGTCGACGATAACGACGATAGAGACATCTGGAAGAAATGGAACGTAACACATTATAATTGGGTTCTATGATCAGATTTGCAAGTGATGTAGAATGAATCTCTTACAATAATTAGGGTCTGGGATCCGGCAGTATTCTTGGGTCATAGTTATAATATCAATTATCGATTTTACAGCTTATAAAATCGATACTAAAATTTCGATCACGTTTAAAAACATAAACTTGAGTAGAATTAAAAAAGAACTAGTATTAACTTGATATCGTTACTAAATCATCATCATATCAGTCACAGGAAGTCCACTGCTGAACATAGGCCTCCCCCAATGATCTCCACAATGACCTGTTGGAAGCGGCCTGCATCGAGCGACTTCCTGCAACCTTAGTCAGATCGTCCGTCCACCTTGTAGGCGGGCGTCCGACCTTTCGCTTGCCTGTACGTGGCCTCCACTCGAGAACCTTTCGGCCCCAACGGTCATCGGTTCTACGAGCTATGTGCCCGGCCCACTGCCACTTCAACTTGCCAATCCTATGGGCTATGTCGGTAACCTTGGTTCTCCAGCGGCGTGCACAGGATTATGACACTGGGTATGCGGCGGAGTACTCGGTCACAATTTTTTTTTCTTTTATAGTTTTTTAGCATAGCCACAGCCACACGACGGATCTCTAAGTCGGAAACCATGCCAACATAACAAGTCTTAGATGTACTACTATTACTTAGAGTATTTATATATAGAGGGAGCGCTGGTACATCAAAAACGTAGATAAAAATGGTGGTGCCGGGCCACCTTTTTCTGCCCTCTTATTGGCTAATATTGGAACAGGTTGTGCAACACACATAAATTATTTGAAAAAAAAATATATAAAAATAAGTAGTTTAGGTCTATTTAATTCCACTCAAACTCGTTTTAAAAGAGTAATAGCTAAATATAATTTCGGCCAATAAAGGAATTTATAGCAATTTATTGCTAAATAATTAATTCAATTTTTACTAATATAGGAGCGCTACCAACATTACGAACAAGAAAATATCTACGTTTTTCAAATCGCGAATGTATGACAGCGCTCTCTCTATATATAAATTCTCTAAGTAGTAAGTACTATTCATGTCCATCTTCTACGGCAACGCAGACAAAACAGCGATCGATCGTCGCGGCGGAAGAAATTCTAATAAGTAAAATAAAAAAAACTCACCTAGTCAGCTTTCAATTTTCACATATTCAAGGTTCCGGTTAGTTGAGATTACTATACCTATCCCGATGTAAATAAACGCAAGATTTCGGCCACCTCATTCATTCATTGATAAACATACATTTTTAACACAAACCTCGCAATCAAATAACATTTTAAAAATAAACAAACACACTAGTAAAAGCAAATGACTACAATTAATATCGAAACTTCGTAATAAACTGTTAAATGTACACACTTTCAAATGTTAAAATGAAAAATCCGTTAAGAAATATTTTTTTTTTTTACAAACATACTAGTATAAAATAGTAAACAATGCAAAATCTCATAAAAAAAGCAAAATGGCCCCCGCGAAACACAAAACATTTCTATTGAAACAAATAAAACCTTACTAACCAAAAATGCATAATGTGCATAGATGATTTATTAGATTCCAGCCTATTAATTTTACTCGGATTATAGGCAACGAACATTTACGATTACTCCCGACAACTGCCGAACTCCCGAGGCCTGCCGCAGGAGTCGCGGCTTTCATTATTCATGGGCTTAGATTATTTACTCGTCTAGATTGAGCAATGTCAACAAACGATGCGCTAAAAGTGTCCTCACTTTCGTTGATATGTGTGAGTACCGGTCGTGTAATTATTGTAATCCAACTGTCAAGGTGTGTGTGTTTAGGGATGCCTACTCCAGATTATTAACTTAACTTTTCCCCATTATTTGATATACAAAATAGGTTAAATAAAATATTTTTTCTTTATTTAAAGTAATCATACTATAGGTCTACCAGAATCTCATGGCATTTTGGGAAGTTTGAATTTACGCATCGCAACACTGGGGTAACTGGATGAACATATTTTGATACTATCAATAATTGTAATTAATTATTATTTCAAATTAACATGATTTGTTTAGTAAAACTTTGGAAAATAAAGTACATAATGTTTTAAGTATAAACATATAGGTTATTTAAACATTAAAATGACTTCAAAATTGTACTTTTAGATTAATAGCCAATTAGAATAGGTAAATAAGATATTTTTCAGTTCTAAATTATAAAATACATACGCACCTTACGAGTATTTATAATATAGAGGGACCGCTGGTACTTCGAAAACGTAGATATTAAGGGTGGTACCGAGCCACCAGTTTCGTTTCAATTCTCTCTTCTTATTAGTTCTCACTTTATCAAACACCTTTCAATTTCTAAATTGTAAGTAGTTTGATTATGAGCCGGTTTTATTTAAATAATTATTAGATTGCAAAAATGTTATAACGAAAGATGCAAGATTGTAAAATAAAAACGTATAATTTTATTTTCAGTCGTCTTTATTTCATTAACACTTTAGTCAGAGCTTACTTCTAAATACTCTTCCTGTGCATCTTCTGGTGAAGACGATGAAGATAAAGGATTCCTAACAAAACCGTTCCTTATCTAAAATCTCTGGAAAGTCCTGTAAATAGTTTTTAATGCATTACTGTTTAGTATCAAAAAATGATATCAAAGTATATACGATAAAACACATGTACATATCTAGCACTAACCAAAAAAATGAAGTATCAAAACTATTCACTCCGACTTATTTGTTAAAACGACATCGATTTTAAAATCGACGATTTTGTTTAAATTCAACCAAATTATTCACGGATCTGGCGATAAACCTTGTAAACAATGTGTCGCACTTATGATCGTAGAACTAATTTGTATATTTTCGCTAAGAAAGTATAGAAATCTTAAAATATTCACATCGAATGACATAACTCAAGTTTTGAATCAGCTGTTGACCGATGGTATTGCCACATAAAAATGATTATGTTTTTTTTTATTTTATGCCATGAGATTCTGGTACACCTGTATTAATTATATTTATAACGCATTTTAGTAAAAACAATAAAGATCTAAACCCATCTCCTAGTGTTTGTTTCCGAATAGAATTAACTCTTTGGATTTATTGCCTGGGCTGTTATCTGATTTCTGTAATTATGTAAAATATAAATCCTCATAAGTAAAATGTTCGGAACACACAACTGAAGTCATGTGAGGCTACGAATGGTCTTCTTTTCGTTTCCGCTGTGTAATGTCTCTCCAGCAATTTGCTAGTACGGAATCCGTAGTCTATAAATATTATAAGGACCTTGAATAAGTTCTCGCTGTTTCTTCAAAGATGACAATAGCAGTACCCCGTTTATGAAATTTTGAATGGTAATACACATGCAAGGCAAAGAATTAATAAAATTACTATGAAGTGCATGTCGTCGTGGGTTTCATTAATATCGTGTAGGTAAGTATTATTTACTCATTAAATAAATAATGCCATTCTTCTTGTTGTTATTCTGATCGAAATATTATGTAATGATATTTGTGTTTTATAGTTTCTCCCATAGTTTCAACAAATCTTCCTAGTAATAAATTGACAACACTGGCCAATGAAACTCATCTTCAAAATAATGAATTAAAAGTTCATGTTTTCTTCAAATAATAGTGGTTTAACAATAATGTTACCGATAGAAAGTGATATTGATATTATTATACAGTTTTCCCACACAATTGCGATACAATTCGACAGCACAAACCGGCATAATTAATTATTTTTCGAGAGCACGTTATCCATATGTAGTTCAAATGACACTGACGTACGTGAGAAGCGAGTCTACCAATTTTGGTAGACTTTTTTTGAGCCGTGCGGTGAGGTGTGATGTGTCATCTAGATGAGTATATAATCTAAGATTCATGGGTGTGTGCGTTTGCGACTGTGCACGGACACCAAAATTACTACACACATGCAAACAAATGTAATGCGGCACGCGGCGGCATGACTTGGTTGATTAGGTACATTAATTTGCTTTGCAGCGCCTCCTGCTTTTCGCGTGGCAACCATAATGTTTGCGTGATTGCAAATAGGTGCTATTTATAAAATATTAGGCGTTTTTAAGTTATTATATTTTGTTTATTCATTTATTTACTATAAATTAAAGTCATCTAAAACGTACGAACGTTATAATAAAATATCTGTGAATGGCAAGTAAAGCACTGCATTTCTGCCTACAAGGAGTGCACGCCCCTGTGGTTCTCCTACGGATCTCCTCATTTCTGATTCGATCTCGTAGGGAAACACCGAGCATAGCCCGCTCCATGGCTCGTTGAGTGACTTTGAGCCTTTTAAATTAAATAGTTACGATAAAAAAAAGGATAATCGAACACCTCACAATTTAGTATATAATTAATGGCTACAAAAGTCTTTCAGTATCTATGTAGCAACTTTCAAATAAATTGACAACAGCATACACAGGGATCATATAATTATAGTGACCTGATCATCGTCCAGGTTGTCCTGGTCGCGGTCGTTGTTGGGCGGCGCGGCGGGCGAGCGGCGCGGCTCCTCGCCAGTCAGCAGCTCGTCCTCAGACGACGAAATGTCAGACCCGATCTTATCCACCGCGGGGACTTTCTTGCGCTGCTCTTTCGCTCGCTACAACAATATTACATTCAATATCATATACTATTAAAATATTTATCAATAAAAATAACAATTACTACCAACATCCCTGGGATGACAGAAAGAAAACTAACAGACTTTGTACCAATAAATAATTAGCGTAATAAAAGGGTAAACTCTATTGTGATTTGAGACATACCTTTTCTACAGTAACTTTAAGGCATTCGAGATAGAACTCTCTGGACAGGTAGGGTGACGGCGTGTTCGATAGCGGCTCTGGGTTTATTTCAGTCTTCTGAGACACCGATATTATACTCCCCCTGTCTTCACTCCCTGAAACTATAGACACACAGTATGTTATAAAATTATTTTATTATATATTTTATGGTATCGAAAAAAAAAAGTCCCATCATAACGAATGGAGATTATTACGATGTTATTAATTGTAAAATACAAATTATCCTTATAAAATAGTCGTTCTACCGAGGCATCGGGCAGCTATTCTAAATAATAAAATAAAACTCTATACTTCTGTAAAAAATCCTATACCACATTTTTCATCCAGATTGCATCGATAGTTCAACAAACGACGATAATTCGACGAATCGACTACAATACAGGGTATATCAAGACCGCTACCGAAAACGAAGCCGGGTGGTAGTTTAAGAGCGTATACACCTTGCGCGCAAAGTCAACTATAGGTATTTCTTCGTTAATTTCACGACCAAAGCTGTGTGCGTAGAGCTGCCGCGTCGGCTCGCTATACAATCGGCTCAAACAACTTTGATCCGTGCGCTTCAAATATTCAATTGAAATGTAACTGTAATATAATATCATAAAAATATTTTATTTGCATTATAAGTAGACAAATATTACTGTGCAAGCAAAGAACAATACAAATTTTGGATACTAATCATATTTTCGTTATTATTACATTGTTAAGTTGCATTCAAATCAGTGTTCAATCAGTATACACTACGGACGTTTTATTAATCATTTCGTGTTCGAACACATAAATAGTGTTAGGGGCCTTACAACCCCTTACAATTACGAAATATATTTAATTTTATATTACAATACATAACATAATTTAGCCTCGGAATTACATCCCATTATATTACCTGAAACATAATTTATACTCACTACAAAATCATTGTAGGTAATAAAAATAATTAAATATTTTACTACCAAAGTACTAAGATGTGGTAATCGCATTCCGCGCGTGGCTATTTTACTACGCGCGGCATAATCGACTGCAGCCAGGCCGGAGCGACGAGCGATACGTCCTCCCTCTAGAAGGCCTTGCGGCGGTCTGATTTGATCCACGTCGGACAGCGTGTTTTATAGTGGTTTTTAAAATATTTGTAGAAAAGATGAAAAACTAATTTAGTTGAAATATAAAAATGGTAATTTATTGATAAGATGTTCTTCTATTGTAATATGCGATTGCTATAAAAAATTATGTACGATAAGTTGGTGAAAAAAATATGTTCTTGACGAGAGTTTCTGAATAATTTCGCATTGTTTAAATTTTTATTTTTCAGGAACTAAACACAAAAATATTATTTTTCTCAGCAAAATCCCTCCATAAGGGTCTTATTAGTCTGATAATATTTTTATTTTCATCTTATATTTAGTGGTTTCGGATATCTTAAGCTTCTAAATTGCCATTTAAAGCCTAAATAATGAAACTTGTGTTCAGTAATCCGTATAGTACTCACAAATTATCCATCAATCTATAATGTTTTCCACCAAAATCCCTAGATGACAACCTTTTCTAAAATTAGTAATAATTATTTTTCCTTTAAATTGTTTATTGGTGGCTATTAACTCATTTGAAAAGTCCTGTTTTTAAGCCAAAAAGCGCGTGCAGGGTATAAACGCTCTTAAGCGACTTCAGACACAATGCAACAGAAAAAGTTGCAAAAAAAAAGCGACAATTTTTTTTCTGTTATTTTTTTCCTATGGCCATATTTGGGTGGTAAATACATTTTTTTCTAAAATAATAGTGTATACTCTTTTATTTATAAATACTCCAAGGTATAAAAGAGTTTAAATTATTATTTTAGCAAAAACTATGGATTTACCACCCAAAAATGACGATATTTAAAAAATCATAAAAAATAATTGTCGCGTTTCTATGCGAAATTTTTAGTTGCTTTGTGTTTGTAGCCACTAAAACTACCACCCGGCTTCGTTTTCGGTAGCAGTCTTGAGATACCCTGTATAAGACATTTAGAATATGAAAAGTGTTACAAATATTCCCGTACCTTCGTCATCACTGGGTGGATTGTGAGCGTCGAGGTCAGGTATTTTCGATGGCAATCTGTCATCATCCTCTTCCTCTGACGACATGCCCAACGACAAAAACGGAGGTGCCAGCCCTCCGCCACCAGTCGCGCCCTTTAGTAACATCGCTATTCTGAAATTAAAAAAGAATATTTACTTTCTCTGTCACATGAAATGCAATACATATTAAGTGTAAGTCTCCACCAAGTTTTCTATAGCGTTACTTAATATTTCAGCTGTATAAGTATAGTCGTCGTCCGCTTTTAGTTTTTCTCCTTCCACTCTTCATTATTACAAAATTTTGTGGAAATAACAGTCTAATATTTTCGCCCATCAATTGATCTTAAAATTTAACCCCACATATGCTTGACTAACAACAATCCTATACATAACTCTCTACTCAAATATCGACTAAATTATCGATATCTTTTCAGAAACCCTATCGATAATATTATCGATATTATTCACCTGGTGTCAAGATCGACGTTCTTAGGTTCTTCAGCGGGTGGGGGTGGTTTGGGATCTGGTTCTTTGCTGTCGATGCTGTCTTCAGGTGGCCGAGGCTCCACCGGTTCCACGCTCTTGGGCTCTAGTGATGGCTCCTACGATCACATTTTTATTTATAATAAATATTATCCCTTTGACTGTCGTAAGCGCCGCCTACTGACCTTGATTCAAAAATAGCCCCTATTTCAATAACGTTAGGTTGCTTTTTTGCTTGAAATCGATGAGCCGTATTAATAATAGACCCTATTTCAATGACATTAGGTTGCTTATTGCTTGAAATCCGAAGGAACCGTGTCCCGGTTCCGACGGTTGAGGGGTTATTTTGTAAAGTGACTGTTTATTCACATCCTTATAACTTGAATTCAATATTATTTCAAAAAATAACTATTTGGCTTAAAACTCAAGAGATATAAGCCTAAAAATTATCACAGTTATTATGTGCAGTGTTGACATAATATTATTAGATATTGCAAAATTGTATTGACTACAATATTTTAAAACTTCTAGTTATAATTTATGGCTAGAATGTAAAGAAATAGTAGGGCATTAGAAAAATGAAATATAGTCAATTTTTATCGATATTCGATCGACATGCTGTAACACATAATACGATTAAAATGCACACACATTAAAACACACATGCAAGTTAATTGTTAGAAATATTAACACATGCATTGTCGCACACACAGACTTAGAAAAAAAATATTATTATGATAACGCTTACCATCGTTCATTTAAATCTTAATAAAAAGTTTCGATCCATATTATGTCATGCAATTGGGATATGGCAGAAGTTCAAAATTAAAGGAAAATCAGTGGCAAGTCTATCCACCCTAAATTAAAATACCGTGTACTATACAAACTGAAAGGAACACATCAAGTCACTAATCTACTTTTGTCACCACTCTTTATACTCTAACACACCTAAAGCGTGGAAATCTAACTTGCTAGCGTTTCGACACAATATTTACAAAACGCCTTCATGTAAAATATCTTATAAAATATCTTAAAGAAAACGCCAGTAATATATTGATAGAAATTATTTAAAACTGCTCCAATTGGAACAATATAGAATGCCCAATATATACTTACTCAAAAAAATTGAAATCATTTTACACATTCTCGAATCTCGACTATGGAAAATCGATATAGCATCAATCGATTAAATCGATGCAAAAGTTTATCTTTTAAATTGGTTCAATCTTTGTATGCTTATGATATTGATATAATTGAATATTTTGTAATATTTATTGTATTCTTTTCACTTTGCCCGCTCATTGCTCGCCTTACGTCACGCCTACGTCATGTCGCCAACGCTAGAGTTAGACAGCACAATAATACTACACATGACACCGAGTACACCCACTAGTGCAGCACACGCAACTATGTATCTTCCAATTCACCAACAAAACCCCTATCTCCTGATCAATTTGTTAGATACAACATTAAACTATGTTGTATCTAAGCATCAACTAGGATGAATTCAATCTTTCATCGAAATAGAGACACTATTTTACATTTATCGATTTTTGTCAGAGATCACGATTTTTGCATCGAAATCAAATTTTGATGAAGGATGTATTTTCATGCGATTCATGATTTAGGACCAAGTATCCTGAAGTTGATCCAACGGTTTACGGCATAAGTGGTCAAATCGATTATAACATGTCATTTATATGAAGGAAATTAGGGTATGTTCGTGAAATGCAAGTAGTATGCGCAGTAGTATGCGGGTGGGCGTGGCACCTGGTGGTGAGTGCGCGCGAGGGGCGCGAGGGGCGCGAGGGGCGCGAGGGGCGCGAGGGGCGCGGGCGGCGCGGGGGTGGCGGGCGGCGCGGGGGCGGGCGCGGCGCGCGGCTCGCCGAGCGCGCTGCTCGAGCGCGAGCGCCGGCTGCGACACTTCGACTTCGACTTGCACTTCGACTATCGTCAACGCACGCAAGCCACGCTTATTATCGCCCCTCATACATACTACAGCCTAGGCTGGCTTACTTATGTGATTTTTCTCATACTATTTGACTATTAACGCAATGAATGCTTAATAATTGCTACCTTGAGTTTCGTACTTTTTAATATACCTATAAAGGCACGCTGAAGGGAACGATCACTTTCACACGCACGCACGCGCGTTGGATAACGCACCTTGCTTCCCATTTTTTGGGTTTAACACAACAGGATGTAAAAAATATGTAGCCATATTTAATGGTTATTTTAGCTTCAATAGACTTTACACACTCCCTACTATGAATACTTATTCTTAGCTTCAAGCTATTTAATTAGCTATTAAGTACTTATTTACAAATGACTCATGTGATATCATTATACGATAGAAGCTTTTGCCGAAGCTTCACATTGTTAGTAGTTACCCAAACAATCACAGCTCAACAAGAAATAATTCCCATATCAATTGTTAACCCAAAAAGTGTTCTGGCATTAAAATTAGTGTTAAAATATTAGCAAATTTGAATGTGTGGTGTTGTTATTAGGCTTTATACAGCGTGTTCCATTTAGTGCATACAGGTGAGGTACTCACATGCGAGTGATGCGATGAGTGGTGCGTGTGCCTCCAGTCGCCCCACCACACGCTGCTGCCGCTCGGCGTCGCGCCCGCCGGGTACCCGTAACCATAACTATAATCAACAATTAAAAAAAACATTTTTAATTGATACTCATTTAATATACTTCATGATTTATCCCAATTTTAATAAAATTGTATCTCATAATTTATTAAACTATTAAATAAATAAAATAGAATGTGTTTATGAAAGCTTAAGTCATGACTATGACAAATCTTTCAGTACTTTAATAAAAGCAGAAAAAGAATACCGATTTTTTATTAACGTTATAAAATTATTTTATGTAAATAATCTATTTTATATATTTTTTCTAATTGTTGGACATATCCAACAATAATTTTCTCTGACTGGGAGGCCTAGAAAGAGAATATGACTGAATGAACAAAATAATTTAATCTAATGTATGTATAGCTCACCTCTGCTGGTAATAGGGATCGTAGGGCACGGCGGCTGGCGGCGGGTAGGCGAGGTCGGAGGCGTGGCTCGACGTCGCGTACGCGGCCTCGCTCGTCTCACTGGCGCCGCGGCTGTACCGCTCCCTGTGTCTTATACGGAACGCACGTGGTTATATATCGCGATACATTACTATTGGATTTCTAAATCTATATTAAGATTTTATATGGCCTAACCACTCTCAATCGTACTCTCGATTGTAGAGGAGGCCCGTGCCCTGCAGTGGGACGTATATGGGCTGATACAATACAATATAATTAAGATTTTTATAAATCATAAATTATAAAATATTCATAGATTATCTGTAGTGTTTCTTATTATCATAAATCAATAATATAGGCAAATAAATAAATAAATGTAAGTATGAAAATGTATGCAATAATATAAAATAGTGATACATACTTCCTTCTACATTTCCTTTTGCAACGTCGGCTTGTAAAAGATACAATATATGATAAAAAAAATTGTGAAATGTTATCAATATAACAATAATAAAATTATGTATACAAGTAATTGCTAAAGATGAATTTATCGACAATTTTAAGTTCAAGCTATGTAAAGCAGCATTTCTTTTGAAGATTCAACAATAGAACTGCATTGGATTAATCATAGTTTGCCTCCTATGTTCGATATTTTGTGAACATTATCGTCTCATCGCGTTTGTTAGTTTTACAAATTACTTGCTACATTGTTATACAGTTCTAATAACCAGTGTTAATATATTTATTTAAATCTTCAGTAATTCTAAATAATTCTTACCTCTCTCTATCCCTGTCCCTATCTCTATGTCCGTCTTTGTCCCTCTCTTTGTCCCTATCCCGTTCGCTCCTACTGCGGTGCCGGTGCCTGTACTCGCGCTCCTCGTCCGACCAGCGGGAGTTGCTCTCGCCATGTTCCAAGTCTTTGTACCGGGTGTATGGTTCCTACAACAATGCGGTATAATTAGAACATTGGCTTAGGACACAAGTCTAAAAATCGAAAGAATCTCAAAATCAAAAAGAATATTGATGAGGAGGGCATTATTTCATACCACCTGGGATAATATCATATAGTTATAGAAAGTAGAATGCCTATTGAAAGCATCGATAAAATATACAGGGTATATCAAGAGTGTTACCGAAAACGAAGCCGGGTGGTAGTTTTAGTGACTTCAGACACAATGCAACTAAATTTTGTGCAAAATTTGTGGCGATTTTTTTGTTATTTTTTTTTCTATTATATTAGGGTGGTAAATATATTTTTTTTCTTACATAATAGTGTACACCTTTTTATGTTTAAAGACGCTAAGGTACGCAATTAGTATTTAATTAAAAACTACGGATTTACCACCCAGTCGCGTTTCTTTGCGAATTTTTTAATTACATTGTGTTTGTAGTCACTAAAACTACCACCCAGCTTCCTTTTCGATAGCACTCTTGATATACCCGGTATAGATGAGTCCGATACCGATACTGCTTAAAATTCACTAAAGCATATTTTTTGGTTTGTCCTTAAATGCTTTCCTGTTTTATCCCAGGCGATAGATTTTACTAAATTAAGTAATTATCTTCACATTTTACGTTTTGTCGAACAGAGCCAAAGACAAAATAATAGTTTTTATTAGAATTTAAACTCATTTCTCTCAAATCCCGACCTGGCTCACAATGATATTTAATGAATATACTATATTTTTGGTGCATTCTTGGCACACTGTGTTCTCACCTTTTTTTAAATGATCTCTAATAACTATAAATGGAATTTATGTGTAATTGCAAATCAACTATCTTTAAAATTTCTTCATGAAGAAGCAAATATTAAAAAGTGTAATATGCTTTCATAATAATATTGAAGTCCTGTGTTGTACTAGATTGACATTATGGGCAAGATGCTATGCTTGGTCCGACATGTTTATTGGGCCTTGTTAGGTATTCATTGTAAGAATATGAATTTACTTTGCCTATGTCCGAGTTTTGATAAATAAGTTGAGCATAAATATTTTTTGATACCAGTAATTGTGACACAATTGTTTAGCTGCCAGCTATGAAATGAGTGGTCGAGGGTTCAATCCTGGCACCGAAAGACATATCTGTGTGATCCACAAGTATTTGTTTCAGATGTGTTTGTGAGGGCGAAATGTTTCTTGTAGTTTCAGCCACCCATTACACAAGCAAGACTTGATCTTAATGTGGGGTCAGGACTATCTATGTAAGTGACTGTTAGGTGTATGTATGTATACATATATTTATGCACTTATAGGATTATTGGACTTAAGTCATAACACAGAAAGGGATGAAATTACAAATTGTTATAGATTATGTTTAAAAAAAAAAAAACATTTGATGGCATAGAAACAAATAGTGAAGACCTCAATTCACACATTTAGTGAATCTCAATTTATTAAAGGGGTCCTAATTTCTTTCTTTTTACAAAAGGTATTTAAAAATAACTCTATAATCAATTTCACATATCCAAAAATGATATATCAAGTTTAATATGGTTTAACATAGAATATTTGTTAATATAAAACTATATAACAAATGAATAAAAACTCACCTTTTCTGTTATCTTAGTCTCTTCCAATCTTTTACTGAGCGCAGGATCAACTTTTTGTAACCTAACATCCTCGACAATGGGCTTGGTGATTATTGGGACAGGCTGCGGCTTTTTATCCATCGTCTTATTCTCAAACAGCTCTTGACACTTTTTTCCAAATGCATCATGGAATACTTCCAGCACCTAGTGTAAAACAAATTAAATACTATATAATTTTTGATTAGGCAAAACGGTATCAATACCATTTGGTATTTTTACCACTGACTAATGTCAATCAATACAAACAGTGAGGGTCTCAAGAAGTAGTCTAACACTCAGAATGAGAGCAGAAGCCCCTGGGTTCAAGTGAGGAGTTAGCTGGCAAGTATAAAGAGAAGAGAGAGTGCACAACAGGAGACCTGTACCCAGCTAGTAAGAGAAGTAAACTGATTAGGTATTTACAATTATGTCAAAAGTATTTTCTAATTACTAAACAACAAAAAATTTGATAACTAAAATAGGTTTAAAAACTGTTTATGAATACGGCCTTTATTGTAGACACACATATCCTTTTAATTTTATTTATAATACAATAGTAATTGCTAAAATCTACAGTAGGCTGTTAAAGTAATAATACAAAAAGATCTGCTCAGTTTGGTACTGCTGTCTCTCATAAAACTAATGTCAAGGAACAAATCTGCTGCTGCACTTCATTCAGTATATTCCCCATGGTGGAAAACTCATTAAAGCTATTATGTAACAGAATCCTCTTTCAGGATCAGACTATACACCTAGTTTCAAGTGCGTATAACAGTGGTGACTAGTCCAAACTGTTTTGGATTCTATTACAACCACTATCAGGTCTATTGAAATGAAAATATTGACTTGCAAGTATCAAAATATATATGTATATATCTGTGGCTGACTGAGAAACCCACAAAGTGAGAAAGGATATTATTAAATAAAAGATGAAATCACTGGTTTCTTTCAAAAAAGACTAGGTTGTAATGTTGATATACAAGACAACAATGATGTGAAAAAAACTAAGTACACTATGAGAATTTTTATTTAAAAGCTTTAAAAACAATCAATAATTTACTCACCTGACCCATGACAGACTTTCCATTATATTTTTCCACACAGAGTTTCGAATATTTAACATCCTGAAACACTATCCTTGCAAATCCCAAATGCCTGTTTGTTATCGGATGATAGAATATTGTCAATTCCTCATATGGACCGACCTTGTTCATCATATCAGCTAAAAATGCTTTGTCAATATTGTCATTCAAATTGGCTACTGTAATTTCTACCTGGGGAGGTATCCCTATATAGTTTTTATCTATTTTAAACCTGAAATAAACAAGCATTACAAAAATCCCGCCTATACAGAAAATGTCAACTTATGTTTGTAGGTTGGTAGCACTGTGAGTAAAGCTATAATAAAAACAAAGGCATCATAACCAAAAACACTAATTTTGTCTTAATTTCTAATCAGAAAATGGTCAATTATCTCAAGTCTCTTAGAATATTGAATATGATGAGGGTTTATCACTAATTAACAGATAGAAGAGACAAAATTTGCACCATAACAAAAAGTCTAATTCACCAATAATTTTCCCCAAAAAAATAAACATTTTAAAGCTTTTAACACCGAAAAAGAATCACTATTTGTGTTTTACTCTATTCAAAAGGTAATAAATATATTAATATACCACTGCACAAGTCAGCAGTTTATGTATTTTTATCCAACCAAAGAACTCAATATGATTTCCAACAATGTTGTTGAATTCTTACCTCGGCACAGGCAGATCTGCTGGTTCCATTCGATTCCATATTCTAGCTAGCTGAGACCTGGGGTCTCTACATTGAACTGGGGGATAAGTTGTATCCCCCGGTACCAATCCATCATATCTGTACAGTTTTGTTGCTCCCTTTACAAGGAATGGGTCCATGAGCAATTTATAGTTTCTGGGTGCTTTGTGCAGCACCGCATTGTGACCTGGAGTTCTGTGCTCCATTCCTCCATTCATTCTGCAAGATAAAATATCATGAATGTTTTATAAAACATAACCTCAACTATTTACAACAATTTTGGTTGTTAATTAATTTCTCCAATGGTGGTTGTCTTATGGTCCTGTCGCCTGGTAAGGAATATATTAGATATAATACAATTGTGTTTTCAACAAATACAAACCTGGAACGCTTAGAAAACAATATGTTATAAAATTTGTTATTCCCTCTTTTTCCATGAAATGGTTACATTTCAACGTAATTTGATCATAATAATGCATAAAATACCGGTTTTGCTTTCAGATAAACATATTTATAACAATATTTCACAATTTTAACACCACAATATTGAAATATAACAATTCTTTTCAGCAAGCTCTCTCCATGGTGACGACCCGTTTGGGGCTGAAGACTCGTATAAAATATATACTTACTTTTTATTGATTCAGATGCATAATAACTCAAAGAATTATTTATATTATGTTATCGTCAAGTAACTCGTATAGACATTTTTGATTCCGTAGAGATCAGAATAATGAAACACTCGGTTGACTATTAGTAAAGTGTTTACCATAAAGTATGTATTTTCTCAACACAATTGTGATATCACGGACGATTCAAAAATAAGATACTTTATGAACATTAATTAGTTCCGTTATGTTGCCTACCTGGGTAATGTCATTGTATTATTACATAAGTTGCCAGAAATAAAAAAAACTGTGATCTTGGTTCCAAATTTATAATGTTTAGCATAGCAAAAATTATCAGTAATTAGTTTAGTACTCGGTGCTCAATATCAATTAGGCACTACTGCTATATAGTTCTTTAACAAATCGATGAATAAAATTTATGTTCCTAAAATAACTATAGTCCACTGACATACTGTTTACAAGTTACTCGTAAGGTTTCTTTCTATCTTTAGAAATGACTTGAGCTCTGAATTGAAATAAATGAAAAGCACCGTAGACTCCGTTTAAAATTCAAATTCATATATTTGTAAAAACATTCACACCTTTAAAAGAAAAAGTACATGTACTTCATAATATAAACATCCATAAGTCAAACATCGTTCCAATCCCACAATAAGATCGAGTCTTGTGTTGTGGGTATCAGAAACTGTGCCAGAGATCTTTCGGTCCCGCAAATATCTAAACCCGAAACAAATACTCGAGAATCACATGTTTGTGTCTCGATGCGGGGTTGCTCCTGCTATATCTTAATAATGCGCAAAGAATAAATGAGAAATAGATAAGAAAAAGAAATCTAAGCTATTAGCAGCGCTATTATGTTCATACTACGTAATGAAGTTCATCATTGGTTCTTTAAATAAAATATTTATGCTAATGCTAAATATATCAAATTATTGATCTGAACTTGGAACGCTGAAGAAGATTTTTTATTCGAGTCGAGTATTGTTCTGTGTGATTCTGTGATAGCAGGTGTTGCATCATCAGTGAAGGTATAATTTTCATAAATTCAATATCAAGTGCATAATTTTGATTTGATAGATGGATATTTATTAATTATAATATTGGTTGTGAATCAGTGAAAAGTGATAAATATCGTATTTTCAGGAAAAATGGCCGATAAATTTATTCCCGTGATCAAGGCTGATGAAGAAGAAGCCGCAGAAGAAGAATTAGTAGACCCACAAACAGCCCTCAGGGTACCCATCATCCTTTTCATATTCTTATTTATTATGTAAAAGCTTTTGATAACCTCAAAGGCCAGTAATAGGTTATAAGTTTTTTAAACTGGTTCGTTTACTGTATACCTAGAATGATAATTTTCTTAAAGGGTTTGGGAATATTTATTACATGTCATGAAATGAAGAATCAATCAATACACATGTTATTCCTGTTATGGACCAGGCATTTATTTTAAATATTAATGTAATTGAGGTAGTTGTAATATTAATGAGTAAAATAATATATCTAGGTACTTATTTAAAAACAAAAAAACATTTATGTTATAAAATATTTCTTATCCTTTTAGTACAAGCCTGAAACGATTACTGTGACTGCAAATTTAATAAAGGTTCACTTTATACAATTTTATTTTAATTTGATAATTTTTTGCATATCCTAGTTTATGGGTAAATTAGTATTGTTTTTATTATGTAAATTATTTTGGATAAACTCAGTACCTTAAGCCAGATAACAGAAGATTTAAGAAAAATCAAGCTTTCAGAGAAGAATTAGAAGAAGTAGATATAGTATTAGTGTACATACATATGTATATTTGTACTGATAAAAAGTAGTGTCTAGCATAAGAGTAATGTAAGTACTAAGTTACATATTGAACACATAATTTATCCTTAATATTTAATTTTAGGAACAATGCTCCCAGAAACCTGATGCACAAAACTTGTGGGGCAAATACCAGGAGTGCAATGACCGCGTTGGCTCCAAATCCAACACTGCTGAGACCTGCGAGGAGGAACTCATCGACTACCTGCATGTTCTAGACAAATGTGTTACCAAAGACCTATTCAAGAGGTTAAAGTAATTTTAATTAACATCTGCCCATGTTAAATGAATACTACCCACAAGAAATCAGTTTTGTTTTAATTATGGCAGTATGTAGTTATTAGCAAATTTATTTATGCATTCAGTATGAATCAAGTGATGTTAATGTTTATTTGTAAATAAATTGTAACAGGTTTGTTGTGTTTTATTTAGTCGCACTAATGATATACATGTTTACAAACCTCCAATTTTAATTGAATCAGTTTTATTCATAGATGTAGTATTGTAAAATAGTTTGTTATTTTGTTATATGCTGCCTTGAATTGGTTAAGTTTAGTATGCATCTCCATTGTTGTGGCAGATTGCCATAATCAATATACCTGTATTGCACTCTCACTCCTACAATTCTCACAATGAGAAATGTTATTCAAAGCCCACAACACACAGTAGCAGAATGTTGCATTAAGCACCCCAAAATATATGAATAAGGTGCTCCTATCCATTTAGTAAACAGCTCAGTTCGAAATCTTGATTGAAACTCCTTGATCTACATACTTGGAAGTGCAGTAGTAGATATCTAGGTATATATAGCAGATGGAAGTGCAGGGTGGGAAGCGAATTCAAGTCTAATACACATTGATAAACATGAACTATCTTCACCATGCCACATACTACTGAAAAGAGAAGGAAAACCACCAGTACGTTGTAACTTTTTATTATAGCAAATATATAAAGTTTTAAAGAACATAAACAATAATTTCATAATAGAAACAGCTCTCAAAAATAAGAATTTAAGCCTGGAAACATCACAAACAATTGAAATGGCACTTAAATAACGTCAAAAGGATTTAAAATTTCTCAATATTCACTACACCATAACAATGATTCTCGGAATGTATTTGCCAACAGAGACAAATTTTGCCCTACGATAAAATATATTGAAATAATAAATGCAAGTGTGATCAATCTTAGTCTATCAAAGGAATACATTTCGTGTCTATAAAAACTATAATATAGTGAAATTGACTTTAAAAATTAAAAACGCACACATACATAAAGATACAAGCCTTTTGGTTTGGTGTACGACAAAATAGTCCTTTTCATTTTTTCCTATTGGGAAACTTCGCTGGTTATTGCTTTATCAACATTTTGCGCGTACACCTCTTTGTATGAACACAACGACGTAAAATATCGTCGAAACAATGGATATTTAAAGCTATAAAGAAAAAGCACGCTCATACTTTGGCATAATGTATAAAGAAAATCATACGAGGCACAAGATTTTTGAAGCCTACACCTAATGGACGCGCTCGGTTGGAGGTTACATACTAAGCATTAACATTATTTGAAATTAAAAAAATAATTGTGATCATAGATTCATTACATATCAATATTTTACATTCTCATCTTGCAAAACTAATTTAATCTCGATAATAATAATTACAATAAATTGTTCATCATACGATGATCATCAATTAACAAACAATATTAATTCTTATGTACATCAAATAATCGAATATTCGATATCGAATATGTAACTTATCGGCATTGCAAACTATACGTTTGCAATTATATCATAACCGAATAATCTTAAGAATTTCTATGTATTCGAAATGATGATGAATTGAATTGTTTGTTAAACGACGATATTCCACAATAAAATGAAATACCTTGATATAGGTAAGCAAAGTGCAAGGTTTTTAATCAATTCTGTATGTTATTACATTATCGGAAAAAAATATAAGTCTGAAAATATCAATCAAAAAATTACAAAAAAAATAATCAAAACTGCTATCAGTTTCGAAGCATTTAAACGCCATGTTGGCGCGAACTCGCTGTGACGTCAGAGGGCACGATATGAACAATGTAGTATTTGGATTAAGTTTCTTTCATGAATTGCTACAGAACTGTATTTTGTGACAAAATAATCCATTTTATTTAATAGTATAAATAAAGCACAAAATAACTCATAAACAAACGTAAAACTTCATAAGAACCGATAAGAACATTGTCGTCACTTTCCTTTTCAAGCTATAGATCGCGTTTCGGAAAAAATGCGCGGCAAAGGACAATGGCAGATTTCCATACATGATTTTAGTAGATGTAAATTTAGAGCGTTTATTGGTGAAAAAAATATAAGTGAATTCCGCTGCCGTTCCTAAACAATAATGTGTTGAGAAATACTGATGAAAAAGTCTACATTACTTACTAAACGTTTTTAATTTATAAATATTGAGGTTATGTTCTATTTGTCATTTTCAATTGAAATATTATTATTTTCTTAAAAATGTTATTTGGTGAACTAGGGCTATGATATAAATCTTTACCGTACTTGTTTTACCAAATAAAGCTATTTTTTATAACAGATTTTGCGAGATTCAATGAAAAATATTTTTTGTCGGCTTAAAAGACCTTACGCCATTGCTGAAAAAAAACTCACTCCCATACAAAATAGTCAATAAAGCTTTTTATTTTATTGTGAAACTTAAACATCGTTACACAACAATAATTAGTATGCTGAAAAGTCACGAAAAATAATAATATTATTATTAGCAAGTATGACATTTCTAAACGCGTTGTTCATGGAAATACGATTTCGCCATTGTCCTTTGAAATGTCATTTTTTAAGTATTTATTTTACCGATTTAGAGTTGATAAATTTAGAAGTCTAGTGCATATTCCCTATTATATAATCATTAACTGAATATATTGTTTTCTGAAATATCTTCAAATTATCATACCTAAGTAAAATTATTTGCAATGTCTTAAAAGCCCGAAACGGGATGTTTATATAAAAAAATATTTCGGACTTATCCCGGATGTATGGTAGGCCAGGTAAAAATGGAAACTACTGTTTTCCATATTTATAATTACACACACGACACTGTCGTACTAGTTTGCAGTAGTTATAAAAACCAGCCTCATTGCAACATTCCTTTTAATGGTTTATTCCACTTCTATTTTCATGTTATCTATGGTGTAAACAGCATGAAATCAAACATGAACTTAGTATGAAAAGGATCAAAATATAGTAAACACATTTCTTTGGTAGTACTAAACATCTTAGTGAAGAATTCAGTACGTTGCGTCATATAACAGACATCTTGAATTATGAAATGTAGATTACATAACCTTATCTTCATACAAAATTATGACCAGCACTTGCAATTGTTTACTTATTACTGTATTTATTTTCGATTACACATTTAATAAAAAAACATCCAGCGCCTCAAGCACGAATTTCTATCGATTAATCGATAAGTAATCGATACCATACGATGACTATAGGTCATCGTTATCGACAAATAGAGGCTATTCGATTCGATGTATGACTGATGCGGGGGTTACTATTTTCGGACTATCGATTACTTATAGGACAGGTGTTCGTGGTAGAGACGGTGACGTTATCCTCACACTCGTATATCGATATCACTGGTGCAGAGCGACCGTGCGTTACTAACTGGCGCCCACCTGCAGCACGTTGAAGCAGATCTCACACACTCGCTGCGGCTTGTTCATGCCGAACTTCAATATAGGCACGTCTTGGCTCGAGCATTTGTTGCACAACATTCTGCCGCAGTGACGACTGAAAACATATTATTATGAGGCCGTAATGTTCCATTGCAGGAAAATACCTCTTTTCCCTCTTTCCATAATAATAATAATAATAACTCTTTATTTAAAACACCACAAAGCATTTACAAAAATAAAAAGAGAAAAACAAATAAGTGTTAAAAAACGGCGGTCTTATCGCTAATAGCGATCTCTTCCAGACAACCGTGCAAGATACTATAAGATAAACTTACATAATCAATTCATAAATACATATTCAAAAAAATAATAATAATATATATAACGATGCAGTGAAAAAACATACACCAAAACAACATACATACAATATAATAATAATAAATATATATTAATAGTAAAGTATGGACACAGTTTTAGCTTTCCAGAAAGTGTGCTTTCACTCTCGTTTTCCATGCATTTCTATTAATGACTTTATAGGACAAATCTTTAAATTTGTTTGAGGTTAGTTTGCTAGGGACAAGCAAAGGAACCTCTTTAAGTCTCTAGAGCAGCAAAGGAAATCCTGCATTATGCTCACTAAAATCTTTACAAATCACATTTTTTAATCATCTTAAATGTAAATATTATGTTCCATGATTCCATGCCATAAACAATTAATTATAGTTTCATGCAGAGTATGGAATTTATTTGAATATAATCGGTGTATACCAGTGATGTTTCCTCATGGTGAGCGTGAACTTGGTGCCGCACTCCTGGCACAGGTCGCTCTCGGCCCACGGCGCCTCGGCCGGCAGCGAGTCCAGCAATCTGTGCAGCAGCTGCTTTGTCGCCACCTACACATCACCATAATATGATGATATATCATTATTATAATTTCAGCCACAGGTAGTCACACTGTTGACAACAGGCCTCCCCCATGGATCTACACATCTACTTTTTGGAAGCGGCCTGCATGCAGCGACTTCTTGCAACCTTAGCCAAGTCGTCCATGCACCTCAAAGTCTCAGAAAATCACACTCAGATTTTTTTTACAAGTCGTGTTCACATTGAGAAGCAGTAGTTAAAATCTAGCAAATACGAGGAATTTTTTTCGTGGTCCTATTGGATATTCTAAATTGGTAGGTTAAACATTTTGGCCGACATTTTGAAAAGTGTATCTGCAACCGGACCGGACCGCTAGTTATGTATATTTGTTAATTGTTTATAATGTACCTGGTAGTTGAATATGGAGACTCCGTCCTTGTTCTCCTGCGCGAGACACGCGCCCGCCTTCACGAGCACGCGGCACATGGCGCCCTGCCCGTTCATGTACGCCAGCAACAACGGAGTGTTGCCCTGCAAATATCTCATTAATTTTTGCCATTATGATTTCTTTTATAAAACACTTAAAGATTTACAAATTATGAAAAAGTACAGATGGCGGTCTTATTGTTCTAGCCGATTTCTTACAGACAATCTGTCAACAAAATGTGTCATATGTGATTACTAGCTTTTCCCCGCGACTTCGTCTGCGCGTTTATGTTATCATCATACGGACGTAAAAGCAATACATTATATGAAAATGTCATCCCTTATTTCACCCCCTTAGTGCTATTTTTCTAAAAGTAGTTCACGCCATTATTTTTCGTTTAAAATAAGTCGTGAAATACGAATTTTGATATCAATAACTTCAGTGTTTCGATTTGCATACAACACTTCAACCCCTATCTTAACTCATTTAGGGTTAATTATAGGAAAAAAAATGCAGTTACTCTTGTTCCTAGATGAATAACCTAAGTGTCAAGTTTAATATTTGCAATTTCAACGGTTAAAATTTTCCATACAACAGTTTTTAACCCTTTTCACTCCTTTAAGGGTTGAATTTCCAAATAATCTTTCTTAGTGCTACTCTACATCATAATAGGAACACTTGTACAAAATTTTACCTTTTTAACTCCAGTAGTTCCGGCTGTGCGTTGATCCTATAGTTCGGTTCTACAAAAATTCAACCCTTATTTATACCCATTTAGGGTTAATTTTAGAATAATTAAGTATGCAGTTATATTTGTTTTTGATAGGCTAACTAACTTGCAAAGTTTGAGAATTCTAGCTTAAACGGTTTAGATTTTCCATACAACCGTTTTTTACCCTTTTCACCCCCTTAGGGGTTGAATATCCAAAAATCCTTCCTTAGTGCTACCCTACGCCATAATAGAAACTCCTGTGTAAAATTTCACATTTGTAGCTCCAGTAGTTTCGGCTGTGCGTTGATTAGATAGTCATAAAATCACCCTACTCTCGCAACACTTCAACCCTTATTTTAACCCCTCTAGGGTTAATTTTAGAAAAACTAAGTATGCAGTTATATTTGCCTTTGATTGGCTAATGAAACTACAAAGTTTGACAATTATAACTCAAATGGTTTCGATTTTCCATACAACAGTTTTTAACCATTTTCACTCCCTTAGGGGTTGAATTTTCAAAAATCCCTTCTTAGTGCTACCCTACGTCACAATAGAAACCTCTGTGCAAAATTTCACGTTCCTAGCTCCAGTAGTTTCGGCTGTGCGTTGATACGTCAGTCAGTCAGTCAGTCAGTCAGTCAGGTTCCTCTTTTATATATATAGATTTTAGTTTTGTATCGCCAAGCTATGGACGATTTTGTTTGTTCATATTAAATATTTATACGCTATCACATATTCGTGGTATAGTATACTATAGACATAAAATATTAATCACTATATTAATGAAACTAAAACTTTTGCAATTTTAATAAAATACTCAATTAAATAGAATACCTGCAAGTCAGTCCTGTTAATGGGGTAGTCCGGCATAAACTCGAGGAATATTTCACATATTGTCGCCGCGTTATCCTTTTTACACCTGCACAGCTCGTGTAAAGGATTTCGTCCTGCGTAATTAATCAAAATGAATAGAATAAATAATTAATAGAAATAATTAAATTAGTAGTGACGACTCAGACTGGCTGCAACACCTGCGCGGTGCGGATAATTCCTCCCGCGCTACAGGCTAAAAGGCCGGAGATATGCCGCTTCCGACCACCCCCGAGGTGTCGGAAGGAGGGTTAATTACTTGAAAGTCAACATGTATTTTTTTTTAAATATACCCTATTTCCTTGTACATTTAGGCTGTCATTACATTACATTGATAGTTAAAATATACCTTATTAAAACTGCAATTAAGTTGAAATTACATTGACAAACTTCTAAAGATGCCGGGACGTTAGATTACATACGGAGCTATACTTAGGACTATCGTAGAAAAAGTGTTAGTAGCATTGAGGTATTATACTCGACCGGAAATCGGGAACAAAATTTCTGCGTATTGTGCGTGCGCACGGGAATTCAGTGAAGCGAGAGCGAAAATTATGTTATGGCGTAGGCGTGACAGGGACAGAAACAGAAGGAGCGGTACGGTACCGTTCATTTACAGCCGCTGCCAATAAACAATCCCAATCCAAAATTTGCCGTTTGAGATTGACAGCTCAATCTTTTTTCTGATATTATATTACCAATAACATCAATATCAGTAGTGAAAAAACTATGGCAACATGGTAAATGACAAATCGAAAAGTAGTTTTTTCGGTTGATTATTGGTATCGGCCGTTAGTTACAAACATTTTGACAGACTCCATGGCACAGTTGGTAAAACGCCGCCTGTGAAACGAGAGGCCGTGGGTTCGATCCCCGCACCGAGAGAAATATTTGTGAGGCCCACAAGTATTTGTCTCGGGTCTGGGTGTTTGTGAGAGTGAAAAGTCTCTCATAGTTCCCGATACCTACGACACATGACTTAATTGATCTTAATGTGGGTTCAGGACTATGTGTGTGACTGTTGGGTGTATTTATTTATTTATTAAAACTAGCATTAAGTTGACATGACATTGATAAGCGTCTAAAAAGACCAGGACATTAGAGTACTTAAGGAGCTTTACTATCGTCAGAAAAAAAGTGTAAGCAGTGTAGTACCCTTGAGGTTGGTGGCGGCGGCGTCGATCTGCGTGTCTGCGAGGAGCGCGCGCGCGGCCGCGGCGTGTCCGTCGCGCGCCGCCACGTGCAGCGCGTTGTCGCCCGCCGCGTCCACCGCGCTGTACTCCGCGCCGCCCGACACCAGCGCCGACACTATCGCGCCGTGCCCCGCGCCCGCCGCCACGTGCAGCGCCGTGCGTCTGCGGACGTGCACAAACATACATACATACTGCGACTAGGAGGACTATACCCATTGAAGTATTGCTTTGGATCGGTTGCATATACATATACAAAAAACTTAGAAAATCAATGAAATTAGAAGGATTATACTGTTATGATAATTTGTACATGACTTAGAACCCTTTGGCATACGTACTTTAATTATTTTTTGTTTTTGTTTATGTAGTGTAAAATTAATTTACCATTACTAGTTACTAATTTAGAATAAGTTATGAAAAAACGTTGTTTAGAGAAAGATGATATAAATGAAAAAAACTTCATAAATACACATCATTGTTACCCTACTTTATACAATATGAATTCGAGTAGAAACTTCCAAATCTAGGTAATAAAATCCTTTGATCGCGCCGCCCTCACCGCCGCGTCGCCGCAAGCGCAAGTACAAAGCGTGCCGCCGCGCCGCGCCGCCGACGCCATCCAGGGATGTTGCCACAAACTCAGTCGTGCGAAATTCGGTACCGAGTGACGTTGTACGAAATTATTTTGGTTATTGGTTAGTTTTAAGTGCGTGGTGGCCTGTTGGTAATTGGACTAGACGCGACTGCCAACATGTTCACGGTGGTCGCGAGTTCGAACCAGGGCACACCTCTGACTTTTCGGAGTCATGTATGTATTGATAGTCAATCACCACGCACTAAAACGGTGAAGGAAAACATCGTGAGGAAACCTGCATATCATAGCGATTTATAAAATTTCTATGGTATGTGTCCGCCAACCTGCACTAGGCCAGCGTGGTGGACTATATGGCCTAACCACTCTCAATCGTACTCTCGATTGTAGAGGAGGCCCGTGCCCTGCAGTGGGACGTATATGGGCTGATACAGATACAGGTTAGTTTCTTGCGGTCAAAATGAATGATTACACGAACAGTGAGTATGTGGCAATGATGACATGCTATGTCCGATCCAATGAAAACTTGGGTCATGCAAGAAGGATGGATGCAGATCTAGAACATCTGCAGTCTTTGCGTAGGAATGGTATCATGAATGATGAATCCACGAGTTCCCAGCACAAGAACTATTTTAAAGACTTATCCGAGGCTACTCGATCATGGTAAGTTCAGACTTCCTAATCATGCAAGAATCCGTGACCTTCCACAGCGAAGTCGTCTATTCTCGACTTTATTAAAAGGTTTAAATAAAAACATATGCAGCTTTTTCTAAGATAGTAGGTACGTTATGAAAATAATATGTTCAATTAAAATGTAAATCTTAACAAATTACCAACAACTACATTTACTTAAATGATCCTAACACACTAAAATTCTTAATAAATCAAAATGTTATATGGTAATATTTAGAGTAATAATACCAATAAATAGGCGCAAAGTAAGTTCAAGGTCGCTGCTCGATAGTCAGTTGTGGCGTGGCGTGACTCATATACGCGTAGTGTACAAGTGTAGGGTGATTTAGATAATATGTGTTTTGGGGATATCTTGTACTCATATTGTTTATGGGATAGTTTGTAGTTTTTAATGATAAATCTTGTATATAACGTTAATTTCACATACGCAATACACTATGCAATTTTCCGGACGATAAGCGATTCCACACAGTAGAATGATTACCTGTTGGTACTTATTTTGTTATATTACGATTACGATATATTATTGAACTGAACTATAAAACTGTACTCTATTTAAGGAAGGCAGAACCCATTTTAAAACGTATCAAAAATCTGTATTTCCACTAATAACATTAATAGCTGAAAATTTTTCGGTACAATATAATATATCGATAGAGTTTGTCACTTCCCTATAAAGAACACGATTGAACTCACTTGTGCGCGTCCCTGTCATTGGGCCTCGCGCCAGCCAATAGCAAGCTGCGTAGCAACACCTCGTTTCCGGCAGCGGCCGCCAGGTGCAGCGGCGGCGCCAGCGTCGCGTCCTGCACGCGCGAGTTCACGTCCACCTCCACGGATAGCAGGAACATCACGCTCTCCATGTCGCACGTCTGGATCGCCACGTGAAGGAAGTTGCGGCCTTTTTTATCTACCTGTGTTTAAAATGTTCAGTTTTATTATTTATGTTGTTGGTTTTTAAAGACGCTGTATTTTAATTTACGGATATAAAAAGCTTGACATTAATGGAAAGTATCTTGATAACAACAGAGAAGACTTTTGAGATATTCTGAAAAAAAAAACATATAATTACAAAGTTCGAATATTCTGGACATAGGAACTAGATTGACCTGTCATATACCACAACGCGTAGTAATCGCTTTTATAGTTGCTAGGCCCCGTTTATCTTTTCAAAAGTTTTATGTCTTCTATAGTGTAATTGAAATGGAAATGAACTTTACATGAACAGTCATTAATAGCTTGGCCAATAAAAAATATTAATATTCACCTGTTCAGCAGCCGAAGGATACTTCTCGAGTATAGCCTGCGCCGCCTTATTATTCCTTGCTATGAGCGCGGCTGCGAACGGCGACACGCCTTTATTGTCTCTCGCAGTAAGGTCGATATTCGGCTGAGACAGTAGTAGTGTGATGATAGCTGCATGTTGGTTCTCAATCGCGATGTGGAGTGGAGTTTTGCCTTCTGCGTCCTTGGAGTTTATGTTAGCACCGTGTTCTAGAAGGGTCTGGAACAAATATCAATTCATAAGTTTAAAAAAAAAATATCGTAACATTGATTTGGAAAATAATAGAGTACTCTGGTCTGGTCTAAGACTCTAAATTATCCGGCTCGAAGGATACAATATTTAAAGGGCTATAAATACGGTACTACTCACGTAAAACTGCGAAAAAACCAAGACATCAAAAACCTAAATGCCAATTATTATTATTATAGATATGCACGTTTACAACCTGTATAACATCGGTGAGTCCCCACGTGCAGCAGAGGTGCAGCGGCGTGTGTTTCTCTGCGGCGATGTCGGCGCCCTCGCCGGCGGGCCCGGCGCGGCGCGGGGACTCCACGTCGCAGCCGGAGCGGATCAGGAACGTCGCCAGACTCTCCTTGTTCTCGTCTATAGCCCTGACGTCATCGGTTTATTACGGACGAAACGTTTTTTACTGGTGGTAGGTCTCTCATATGTGAGAGGCTGCCTGGGTGGGTACCACCGCAATGTCTATTTCTCCCGTCAAACAGCAATTTAAATGCACTGTTGTGTTTCGGATAGAAGGACATTGTAGCCAGAGTAACTACTGGACATATTGAGACTTAACATCTTATGTCTCAGGAAGGCGAGTGCAGTGGAATGCCAAGCATTGCTTTGTAATTCAAGGTGTTGTTTGGTTTTGCTATTGTTCATGAGCGGTCGCATCGCTTACCATCAGGTGAACGGCACGCTCGTCTCGCCATTCAATGCAATAAAAAAAAACGCTCGAATATTTAAACGCGACTTATATTGCACTTCACTACGCAAATCCTGCTTAATAGTACTAACTCGGTGGGCCGTGCGCTGTTAAGAGCAACTTATTATTTGAATGGCGTTTGAGTATTCGGGTGTAAGCTATTTAAAGTGATAAATCCACTTGTGGGTATGTTGTACATCACCACTGATCGTATGATTTAGCGGTTTTACTAATCACTTCAGCTGACCCTCTTAATCATAGGAGAGGTAGAGATGATAGCGATAACATTTTTTTATTAAGAATAAGAATCTTTGTTCGCTTAAACTTGGTACAGGATAGATCTAATATTAATAAGAATTGGCAAAGCACAACTTTTGCCAAATAATATTAGATAACAGTGAAGGAAAACATCGTAAGTAAATCTGCATACCATAGCGATTTTTAAGAATTTATATGTCCAATAAAGTCCTCCAACCCACACTAGGCTAGCGGGGTGGACTTTAAGGCCCAAACAATATTAATCTTACTATCGATTATAGAGGAGGCTCCTGCCCTGCAGTGGGACGTATATGGGCTGATACAGAAATTAATAAGAGAACTTACTTGTGCAATAAAGTTTGTAAACAGTCGTCAGGCCCAGTTCCCCAGCAATCCGCATCTGCACCGTTTCTCACCAAGATCTAAAACAAATATTACAAACTGAATCAAGCAACACTCATCGAAAATTAAAACTTATACCACAGGAATTAAGTATCAACTTACGCTAGCAACTTCCTCCTGTCCAGAATCCAAAGCTGCCCATAACGGAGGAACGCCATTAGCGTCCAACCGACTCATGTCCACTCCGCGGACACACAATGCTTCCACCACCAGTCCTAACCGACAGTGGATCGCGAGTTGTAACGGTGTTTCACCTGCCTCCGTGCTATGATGAATGTGGAAAAAATACTTGAATGTTGGTTACAACTTTATAATTATTATGTTGTTTATGGAGGTATTATTATGATTTTTTTTGTGGTGAAACATGTAGATTAGATGATAGTAGCAATAAATGACTAACGGCCGGTTTCAATAATATATTGACAGTTAAGCGGTAAAAATTATCCCCGTTAATACGTGTCTTCTATCTTTGTTTAACTGTGGTTTAACCGATGTTTCGATAACAAAAACTAAACTAGGTTAACAACGCTGAACGTAGATATTGCATATATCTCTGGTAAGAACCGTTCCTCCCAAACGTTTAATTTTTGCACTTTTAATTGAGGTCAATATCTATTAGGTTAATTATTAACTTTATTTTGGAATTATCATTAATCATCATTAATGTATAATTAGAAGAATAAAACGTTAAAATATATTAATAATGTAAGTATTGTGACAAATAATGGCAAATTAAAAATTCATACAAAGCTTACATAGAACAACAAAACGCATCGTATGACTGATTTATGATATGTCAAATGTAAAAAAGAAGTTTACAAATATCAATGTTTACCAACAAGAATGAATTCAAAAATGAATTTTACGGCCCTATTTCTGCGACAGAGTTACAAATTTAAATTGAATTAGAGACCATAATATTTATAAATACGAAGAAAAGTGTGAAAATAAAACATTGCATAGTTGCATTACTTTAGTTTTGTAATCAATCTGACTTTAAAGACCTGAAATAATTTCAGTGCTAATCTACAAAGAAATACTGAGGAATATTATAATTAAAACAATATAAATCAAATTAAGAATAATAATTGATTCAGGTGATCTTACTATGCTAGAAGTTTTCGAAATTGTAATGACTAGTTATAGAGAAAACAACTGTTAGACATTTTATATATCACATAAAAATGTATTTACAAATAAAATGTAAGAACCCCCTTTTCCGCAGATTGTATTATGGGTAAATAAAATATCAAATATAATTTGTGAAAAATCTTTAATCTTTATTATTGACAAAGTTCTGAAACTTTATTTTAATTTAAAATAAGTAATTAATATTTATGTCTAGCCTAGCAGTGTTTGGTATGTCAATTTCATGTTCCACATCAGCAATGCTTTTCATTCTTCAAATATTATCTGACACCGCTGTCGCACTCATAATGTTTAAAGTTGTGTGCAATCCCAAAAGATTTATTTTTAGTGAACGGTGTGGAAATCTTCTTTTCCAAACATCATAAGACCTGAAATAAAGATGAAAGAAAGATGTAAAAGACGGAAGAGCAAAATATTAATTATAGTAACTTTGAGTAGTATTTCTGTTTTTATATGAGCCGCATTGTTGCAATACTCTATGGCAGACATTGAGCAGTGTTGTTAATAAAGTAGTATGTGGATATGCACTATCTCCAATTAGATATCTATTACTATTTTATTATATAACTTCTTCACATTGTACTGAAAATAAATATGTTATTTACAAAAAATAAAAGATTTAAAGTGAAAATATGTTTTGATGATTTCCATCAGGCTGTACCCTTTTGAAACTAGGGAACTATTAGGAAACTACTCACAAAAATATGTATTAATCTTAATATATTCTCTTAACCATTCTTCCAACTTAATTGTCATATTTGTTGCATCTTAAAAAATATTAAGATCAATACATTGTGATCAGATAACTGATACATAATACCAAGATTTATGTTAAAATCATAGACAATATTAATACATAATTATTAATTAATCCTAATATATCTAAAGATAGTCATTACTAACCAGGTGGCTCTATGGGAATATAATATGTGCAATGAATTGCACCAAAGATTCTTGGGAAAACTGCAATTTTATGAAACTCATGCTGTGTGTTGTCTTATATTTTTACATATTGCTAATATAGCTCAGTTATAGCCCAAGGCACATCAGTAATGATTCGGCTGACTGTAGCTTTTGATACCCAAAATAGTTACCTACTGAACATGCATTCTCCCCAGTACATAAAACCACAATGATAGCAGCAATTAATGGAACAGTGACACATTATTGTTCCCGAGCTGTTACATTTATTATAGAATATATGATTTTGGAATAATTCAATACACTTATAAAACTTAATGAAATATTTGATATGTATGCTTACCAGGAGGAAGGTTCCTTGCAGGCTGGGTTTAAATGTAGAAATAAACACAATAGCTGATGTATTATTTCATCTAAAAAGTAAATCTGTAAATAAATTCTGAACTAGAATATTCGCATAGTTTTTTTGGTTCTCATAAATTATAATCGGCGTCAAATACACCAGCTTTAAACATTTCGTTATCACTTTCATCACTGAATATATGAATGTCAGTTTATTTTGCTGATTTTATCCATAAAAATACTACATATCTTGGTTAATCGATGTATTATCCACCATATTGCAGCGATATTAGAAAACGTTGACAGCTAGTTAAACACAAATAACTACAGTAGTTCGAATCGTTATCGAAACGCGTATATTTGAATTTGTATGGAATTTTCTAACTATGGTTAGCGAGAGCCCTCCCATTGATAGATACAAATCATATATATGTTTAATCATCTGTCTACGATTATTGAAACCGAAAAATGACAGAACTCATACTAGAGTTAGCGATTTTAACGGGTAGAAAAAGACAGACAGAGTATTGCACCCGGCCGTAAATAGTTATACTAAGTAAGAAATTCCCATGCTGTCCACGAGCATAATATCTTGAAATTCACAGCAGCTTCATTAGCCATTAAGGAGTAAAGAAGGGCGCTGGACAGGGAATCTATTATGTATATTTGATCTGGCACTTTTAAGAATCTATCTGAAATCCAGAAATTACTAAACATAGCTTTACTGTGACCGAAATTGTTGGTACTTACAGAGCATTCATGTCAGCGCCGTGATCCAACAAATATATGGCCGTTCTGGAATCTTCCTCGACGATCGCTTGGTGAAGCAGAGTAAAGCCTTTTCCATTGCGAATGTTGGGGTCTGCGCCGCCTTCGATCAACGGAGCCACTAGATTCTTGTGACCTACGAGTAAAATTATTTTATGTTTCTTATTGGGGATATGAATTAGACTTCATGAATCAATTACTAAGACCTGTGAACATATTTACAGACTATCTACAGGTTTCTGGCGTCGCTTTGTTTTCAACCACCATTTTACCTTTCGCCTTGCTCAGCTGCTTTTTGTTGTCATAAATATTGATGTGCTTCCATTTATTTAAGAATTTGTATAGACATTTTTACGGGATTATGTAATAAAACCCTAAAGACACACAAACAGTTCTGCTCGAATCATTGACGATCAGGTTCTCTCCGACCGGCTTGATCCTTTGGCTTTGCGTAGAGATGTAGCTTCGCTCTGCATTCTCTATCGCATTTACCACGGGAAGTGTTCTCAAGAATTATTCGGACTTATCCCTGCTGCAGAGTTCCGCCACCGTACAACACGACAAACCTCCAAATACCACCCACATCATCTTGGAGGTTGGAAATCTACTACAGTACGTTTTTCCCGGCACTTTCTCCCACGTACTACAAATCTGTGGAACCAGTTGCCAGCGGCATCATTCCCGGACAGATACGACCTGGCGACCTTAAAAAACCAGCGTATTCCCACCTCAAAGGCCGGCAACGCATCTCCATGCCCGTGTGTTGCAGATGTCCATGGGCGGCGGTGTTCACTTACCATCAGGTGAACCGCATGCTCGTTTGCCCCCTATAATATATAAAAAAAAAGCAGACAGTAAAGTGCAAGTCTCGTGTCGTGGGCACCAAAAACGACGAAGTCTGGATTCAAGATCGTAGATCCTATACCTTAATTTCTCTCTCTCTCTCTTCAGGCACTGGAAGTCCACTCCTGAACATAGGCCTCGCCCAAAGATCTCCATACCTGTTGAAAGCGGACATCGCAGATACTCAATTGGCAATCTGCTTTTTAACGAAGTACGTTACGAGGGCTATAACCTATTACCTGATTACACTTAGGACAGGATCATTTTTACTATCAAAAGGCATATTAAATTAAAATGACCTATGTGATTTTGTATTCAATTTTTTAAACTACGATTTTAATTACAGTAGAATCCGGATATAACGACCTTCAAGGGACTGGCGAGTGGCGATACTATGTCGTACTAACCAGATGACGTACTAACCGGTCGGATTGTTTCTTAAGTACATATGTACTTAACTTACGAATAAATATAAATATGTATAATAATTGCGAAAATTTAATTTTCCTATTTAGGTACATAAAACATTTTGTAGGATATATAATCACATATGCTTTATTGTAATGGTTCTTACGCATTCCAATTGCGCAATATTGCACTTTTTTCTTCAATTGTAAAATACTTTCGCTTCACAGAACTATTTTGTTGAGCTTTAAGAACTTGTCTTATTGAAGACAAAACATCCTCACACCGACCTTCAGTAAGAGCCAGACTAACAGGAGTATCCCCCTCGGAGTTCTTGAGGTTGAGGTTGGGCGCGAGCGCGACGCCGGCGCGGTCCGCTGCGGGCAGGTCGCCCTTGTCCACGAGCCGCTTGTGCTCCACCAGCGCTAGCACCGCGCCTTCGTGGTTGTTCAGCACTGCCAGGTGTAGTGCTGTTTGTCTACAACATTGTAAGGGACGTTAAATATGTAAGAGGTGTTTATTGTTACGTCATTGGGTCGTGTTTGGTTGGTGTTTTGAGTTATTTTCTGTTGTCTAAACTAATATTATAACGAGAATATACATTAAATAGGCTCTGAAACTATGGAACCGATTCGAAAAATTCTTTCACATAGACAATAGAATATTTTCAAAAAAGGGTACGTGCACCTGGGCGGAGGCGGGCCGGGTCGCTAGTGTTTTATACGGTGTGTTCTCCCCTTAATTTTCTGCCGCTATGTTCAAAATTAATGGGACAGAATGGTCGTGCTTGGCTTTTACAATAGTGAATTATGTAAAGACAAGAAAATTCAATAATAAGTTTACACTTAATTTAAATGGAATTATCAAGAATAGTATATAACAAAGTAGCTACGGTTACAGCTTTTTTTTAAATTACCACAGTGTTTGTTATTTTTTTGACTCATTTAGTACAAGGTAAGATATTCATATCCGTTCGAATAGCGACCTCCAAATGCAATTATCGAAAACCCAACTCGCCCACGTGAGTGTACAATCAGGTCGTTATAATTGTGCCGACCATCAAGATCTCTATCTGCCAGTGGATACTCTAACTATACTGCATCAGATATACTCTGTGATCTTCTTTTCTTTACGCTTTAGCCACAGGAAATCAATTTTTAAACATAAACTTCCCTTAAGCATCACATCAATCGGTTGGAAGCGGCACTCAGTTATCTTAGTAGTTGAAAATCTTATTTATTTCTTTTATTATTTTTAGTTCATAATCGAATCTTAACAATACAAGAATTTTAATTACATCAGAGCAAAAATGGTAGCCAACCCGCACTAGGCCAGCGTGGTAGACTATATGGCTTAACCACTCTCAAACGTACTCTCAATTGTAGAGAAGGCCCGTGTCCTGCAGTAGGACGTATATGGACTGATATGGACAGAATACAGAAGCTTTGGAGTTCGGTTATGAAGAAATATTTGAGTGTACATGTATAAGTAATGGTGGGACGTAATCTCTTACCATGGGATGGAGATAAGAAAAGTAAAAAGAGATAATCTTTTTTTTCTCTCTTCTTGGCAATGCACTATTCGTGCTTCTGCCAGTTCAAAGTATTTTGATCTTATTAATTATTTAAGCAAACTCGATGAAAGTTAGGGAAACGATAGTTTGGATAAGGTACACGGATATTGGGTAACGGATAGAGAGAATATTAATCTCACCTATACACAGTATCCTCCTGCTCGCCATAAGCCGTCTGCATGTTAGGCCTTGCTCCGTTCTCCAACAGCGCGGTGGTGAGGCGAGCCAGTCCGTTGGCGCACGCCGCGTGGAGTGCGGTCAGACCCGCCTCGTTGGTGTGGTTTACTTCGCCGTTCAGGTGCGATGCTAGGAACACTGCCGAGTCCTGCGTAATGGATATAGGTAATGGATCAGTTCTTTGATATGAGCCTAATTTTTGTAGGTATTTTATAAAATTCTATAATGTATTGGTTAAAGTATTCAAAAAGTTTACCAGGTCGTTGATACTGGGCTAGATATTTTTTGGATAATAAATATGATTTTTGCAGAAGACATAAATTTAGATAAACTTGAAAAATAAAAGGTTATCAAAGCACAAATATTTATCGAAATCGTAAGTGCTATTTCCGAGATACTAATGCATAAATTAGATTACAAACAAATGAAATCACTGGTCAACAAATTAATATTAGTTTGACGTGAGTGTAAGATTTTTTTTGTTTCTTAATAACATAATTTAAAATTGCAACATACAAATAAATATTTAAACATTTAAAAATACAAATAAATATTTTAACATTGTTAGATCTAAAAGTACTTATTAAAGACTGATTTGAATGTATTTATATTTATACATACATACCATTACACGTAATGTATTATTACGTAAAACTACTGTAAAAATGACAAGTATTCCCAAGAACATCAACATACCTCGAACCATCCCTGAGCCAGTATATGCAGCAAGCTGTCTCCAGAATTGGAATAATTCGGGTTTGCTTGACAACCCTTCTCCAATAGCTTAGCAGCGAATCCTCTTTCAACGACACTTTCCGTCTTTCCTTCCACGGGATCCTCTGTAAACGCGTTCTTATTCGTCACAGGGGTGTCAAACGGGTTGGAACCGTTCATCACCAACGTTTCGCTCGAGGAGATAGACGCTCGCCTGTCGTCGACTAACGCGTAGTACAAAGGCGGGTGTTCGTCAGTAAGTGTACGGAGGTTCGTGTCCAATGTCGGTTGCTTTAGTAAGAGATCGAATATTCTTTGGTTTCTTGATATTACTGCTTGGTGGAGCGGAGTGCTAGAATAAAATTAATTTTATAGTGATCTTTTTAACTATAAAATATGTATGTAGAGATTTTTCTGTCACAGTAAATAAGTGTTACGTAATTAATTATTAGATTATTTGAACATCAAGATCAATTGTAAATTCAATATGTGTCACAAAGATTGTTTATCAATCGGCCTTTATCTGCCTTCAACATGTGGCGGCAAACGTATATTTCCATAGTTTTACTTATTTTCTTTTAAAACTGAATTTATCACGGAAACGCTCATGACCTGTATTGGACGGATGCAAGCCATCGGATGGATGACTTATTTCCTTAGTATACGATGAGACAATGTCGTAAAATCCTAGGTTTTACCGTCATTCAACTTCTCTACAGTATCAGCATTATGGGCCACATGAGTGAAAAATAATCGTAATCATATAAATTAAATGAGAGCCATTTCATTATTTGCGTTACCTGCAAGCCTAACTACAACAATAGATTTACCTAAATATTTTTACAGATCACTACAAAAGGCAACCATATTAAATACGTGTAGAATAGTTAGAAAATTCCTACAAACGAATGAAGAGTAAAACATACTTGGCTTTGGCTCGTATGTTTTGGTTTTTTTTCCGGTGATAACCGAGATTAACTTAAAGTAGAAAACAGTATAACAATAATATTTTTTTATTATTTCCATTTGATTATTACAAATTCTCTTAATCTAAATATTAGGATACATTATAATTACAGTTCAATTTTATTTTAGAAAAAGTATTCATTGACGACTATACTAGTAAAAACTGTGACACAGTCGTCAGCATCTTCCATCATGAGCTGTTTTACAAACACATATTATATTTATAATTTAGAAGTGCATTACAATGTCCTTTAAAAATAAAAATACGACGAACATGATGATGGATGAATATTTAATCATTTTTACTCACAATCCTTTTCTGTTTTGCCTGTTTATGTCTGCGCCTTTCTGTATCATCACTTCCGCGATCTCCGCCATTTGTTCCATAGTCTCTTCATCACATGAACTTGCTGTCAGCGATGCTATTAGATGCAGAGCCGTATCACTTTCCTCTCTGAAAATAATCGAATCATCAACTTATCAAATTAAAACAAGAGTCGGTGGGCCTAATTGAAAAATGTTTAGTTCCTGAACCGGAAGTTCCCACCATCTCGGATTACACACCTCACTGCACCAAATAACCAGTTTGTCAACTGATCTGGTGTCATTTAATGAGTAGAAGCCGTTTAAAATATTACTCAGATATTTGGTGAGAGAACAGCGGATTTAGGCGAAATTAATTAAAATAAATTATGCGTTATATTTTTTCCTAAACTGGCATGACATATTGACTGCCTTGTTTTACCATAGTATTCAAATTATTTAACTATCAAGTACTAGATTAACAAACTTTCGTATATAGCATAATATAAAGGTTATATCAAGACTACTACCGAAAACGAAGCCGGGTGGTAGTTTAAGCGACTTCAGACACTATGCAACAGAAAATTATGCAAAAAAAAAGCGGTTTTTTTTTCATGGTCGCATTTTGGTGGTAAAAACATTTTTTTTTCCAAATTAATAGTGTATACCCTATTATTTATAAAGTCAGTAAGGTATAGAAGAGTTGAAATTATTATTTTAGCAAAAACTATGGATTTACCACCCAAAAATGATGATTTTTAAAAAATGATAAAAAAATTGTCGCTTCCATGGCGAAATTTTTATTAGCATTGTGTTTGACGTCACTAAAACTACGACCAAGCTTTGTTTTCGGTAGCAGTCTTGACGTACCCGGTAGAAGTGATTAAGTAGTGTTACTCACTTGGTGGTAAGGTTTGGGTCTGCGCCATTAGTGACGAGGAACTTGGCGGAGAATGCGTCTCTTGAGTCTATAGCGCGGTGCAGCAGCGTCCTGCCGCGCGGCCCCCGTGCGTCCGCGTCGGCGCAGTGCTGCAGCAGCGTCGTCGCTATCGACGAGCTGCGGCCGCGCAGGGCCAGCTCGAGTGGGAGCTCCCCGCGTGTTGACATTGCGTTCACTATATCTGTCAACTGCAACAAATCGTACACTATTGAATTAAAAATGGTTAGGTATTGCAATTTAGATATCTAACATATGAGATAACAGAATCAGTCTGCTAGCTCCTAATTAGTATTTTGATTCTTGCGGATCGATGTGCTTTTTTTTAATTTCATGCAATGACGAGACGAGCATGTCGTTTGCATGATGGTAAGCGATACGACCGCTCATGAACAGTAGAAAATCCAAGCACCTTGAATTACAAAGCAATGCTTGACATTTCACTGCGCTCGCCATCCTGAGACATAAGATCTCAATTTGTCCAGTAGTTAATGCGGCTACAATTTCGTTCAAACCGGAACATAATAGTGCGTCTACCTATCGGTACCTCCCCAGACGACTTTTCACATATGAGAGACCTACCACCATTTTTTTGGTATTCATCTAACAACACATCATACTAAAAAAAACGAGCTTTTAAATAAAACAAAATCAAATACATCAAAAGGGAAGGGAAAAACATAACAGCTCTTTAATTCAACTAAAACATAGCAAGATAATCTATGTTAAACCTATTATATCATTCAATGGTAATGAAATATTTGTTCCCATTTTTAACTGCATTTTATGTAGGTCAATATGTATAATATGCATGCAATATTTCGTGTAAACTGATACTTTGCCAAATTCTATACACGCAGGCTTCAGAAACGCACGTAGAGCGGCGAAGACCGCTATGTAGAGTTCGAATACAAGTCTCCACATGGCAAGAACAACATCTATTATTTTTCCTCAATAAACATCATCATTAAGCAAAATAAATTCATTGCTGAACACTGGCCATTACTAAAACCACAACCCAACATAATCCAAAAACACTACCAATTTAAAACTGGCATCTGTTGATATCCATATCAACGCAGTGTAGTGAAAAGTAGACCAGGTAGTAAGAAATAACATGTACATTTAGAACGTTCGAATAATTAATCGAGTCAATAATGTGTAACATACTTTTCAGTACAAACAAACGTGAGTATTTTCGATACGTGCCGCTGTTGCGAGCGGAATGGTAATGAGTTACGTCTGCGTTTCGTCGGACGTTAAGTAATCATGAGCTAACTAAAACAATCACGTCACGGAACCATCTAAGCCGCTCATCATTATGTTCTGTGCGTGCTGTAAGGGGGTGTGCTGACAATAGACCGGCTTTTCCGCGCTATTATCTGATGTTTTGCCATTCATAGCGGAGCCAGACAATTTGATATTGTAATTTATATACATGTGGTCTAAATTATGAGGTTGAACTACATAGTACAGAATTAGGACCAGGGATCATAACTTGCCTGGTATTAACAAATTTTGAGTCAAAGCCGAATAATAAGAACGAAAATCAATTAAACGATTAATTAACTATAATATGACAATATTGTCCGTTTCTGTCACATAATATCAGCAACATATTCTAAAAGTTAATAGGTAGACTGCATATCGCATAAGGATCTCTTATACTAAAAATCGGATAAAATTATCAAAGTTTAGTAATTAACTATATTTTATAGGAAGTTAAAGCTTGGAAATGAATAAACGGTACGACGGCCGCCACGGTCAGAATGCACGGCACACGCGCCCCCATCACTGTAGCTTGATGAATTACAAATAACAATACACTTTCACGTTACACAATATGTTATAGAATATTCGATGCAGCCATAGCGCACGCTGATTTGGCATCGAGCAATAAATCTGTACCGCAGAGGTGGAGAAACTGACACATCAAACATATATAATCAGTGTATCATAATAGGCTACAGATTACATTTGTATGTATAAGAGCATCGCAGGCTCGAAACTAGAATCCAATCGACAATATTGACCAAATCGTAAATTGATTTATATGGTAAAAAACCATCTCAACAAAGTGTTTATCATATATGCTATATAGATGCTTTAATTTTTTCGATGTATGTACAAGGACGTCCACCATTTATTTAAGTTTCATGAAGTCTGATTCACATCGATTTTCGATGTAGATCAATTAAAAATGTATATTTCTTTAATATAATAGAATGCTACTTGTGTTGAAATAGGAATTGGTTCTATACGCATCTTCAAGCAAAATACATATTTCCAATACTTAGAGTATTTATATATAGAGGGAGCGCTGTCATACATTCGCGTTTTGAAATAACGTAGATATTTTCTTGTTCGTAATGTTGGTAGCGCTCCTATATTAGGAGACTGTCCCGCCCTCACTACCACCACTGTAACTCCTGTGAGCCAGGATCAACAGTGGCACGCAAAGTAATGACACCGAGCATTGAAGCTCGGCGAGTCTCCGGGAATGTCTAACTTGTCTTTAACCCGCAACGAGATTAATCAGAAAGTTAAATTAATAGGAGTAGTTGGAAATAAATTATTGTCCACTTCCCTCCGTGCAAAGCGGGTGACAAAACATTGAACTGAAGAGGTAAATAACCTCGCAAAAAGACTTTTACAGCCGGAGAAGCCAGCTGTAAAGCACCACGGATCAATCATTATTACATTTAAATGGGACGTATTATGTGAACTGTTATGCTTGATTCCAGTAATAGGTATGGCAAAAACGCCGGAAAGCACGGAAGTTCTTTCTAGTCTCTACAAGGTCCATGTAGTATACAACTCCAGATGATATTTGCATACTATCTAGCATGGTTTTACGCTCATTATGCCAAAGACTACACTCCCAAAGTATATGATGCGCGGACTGCTCATACTCGCAATTAGGTGTTGAACATGGACACGCAGGCGACGCAACAACGAGTATAGTTTAGACTTAAAGTTACCATGGCCCGTGAGGAACTGTGATACGCAATAATCGACATCTAGCCATGTCTTTGTTAAACGATCACGTACGCAAGGAATAAAGTGGTATAGATGAATAGATTGGTATAGATGTATAGATTGGTATAAGATACCTTCCATCTATTTTGCCATTCATCTAATAGTTCGCTATATGCCACGAAATTATATTTAGCTATTATCCTTTTAGAACGAGTTGTTTGAAATTAAATATACCTAAACTATTTATTTTTATTTATTTTTTTTTCAAATAATTTATGTATGTTGCACAACCTGTTCAAATATTAGCCAATAGGAGGGCAGAAAAAGGTGGCCCGGCACCACCATTTTTATCTACGTTTTTGAAGTACCAGCGCTCCCTCTATATATATATATATACCGGGTATCTCAAGACCGCTACCGAAAACGAAGCCGGGTGATAGTTTTAGTGACTACAAACACTATGCAACTAAAAATTTCGCATAGAAACGCGACAATTATTTTTTTGATTTTTTAAATATCGTCATTTTTGGGTGGTAAATCCATTGTTTTTGCTAAAATAATGATTTAAACACTCTTATACCTTAGATTATTTATAAATAAAAGGGTATACACTATTATTTTAGGAAAAAATGTATTTACCACCCAAATATGGTCATAGGAAAAAAATAACAAAAAAAAATTGGTCGCTTTTTTTTGCAACTTTTTTGTTGCATTGTGTCTGAAGTCGCTTATACTACCACCCGGCTTCGTTTTCGGTAGCAGTCTTGATATACCCTGTATATACTCTAAGTTCCAATAGATAAAACTTGAATTCAAGCTGATAGCTGAGATTCAGGCTTACTAATTTATTAAACAACAGAAACAGTATAAGAAATAGCATATGAGATAATAGAATCAGTCTACTGGCTCCTACTTCATATTTTGATTCTTGTAGACGATGTGTTTTTATTTAATTTTATGCAATGATGAGACGAGCATGTCGTTTGCACGATAGCAAGTAACCTTAAATTACAAAGCAATGCTTGACATTCTACTGCGCTCACCATCCTGAGACATTAGATCTCAGTTTGTCCAATAGTTAATCTGGCTACAATTTCGTTCAAACCGAACATAATAGTACGTCTACAGTCGTACCCGGCTGTTTTGTGGCAGAAATAGTCATTGCGGTGGTGCCGCCCCAGGCGACCTTTCACATATGAGAGACCTACCACCAGTTTATTGGTGACAGCAACAGAAACAGTATAATAAATAGCACCACCGAATGACGTGATGTAATGTAACTTACGTAGTTCATCCAAATTATTTCAACACTATATATTTCTTCGCGGAACAAACATTTAACTCTCTACACTCATTTAATAGCAAGAATTTCCTAACACCCAATTAGAGATAACAATCTAAGGGTCATGCATCAATGTCAATATCATTACCCATTACCAAATAACCCAGGTGTATGAGTCAACTTTATTCATATCTCTTGTGTATTTACGTTGGTTTTATACAGGGTGATATTGACACATGTTGCTTAATTTAACCCACATGTTTCTCCCGTGAAACAACACTGCGTAAATGCACTGTTGTGTTTCGGATTGAAGGACATTGTAGCCAGAGTAACTACTGGACATATTGAGACTTAACATCTTTGTCTCAGGATGACGAGCGCAGTGGAATGTTGCTACTGTTTATGAGCGGTCTTACAATCAGGCGAACGGCTTGCTCGTCTCGTCATTGATTGCGATAAAAAAAATAATAATAATAATTGAAAGCAATATGAGAAGATTTTTTGTCATAAATCGTGATTTTCGTTTTCACGATTTTTTGACTTCCCCTGTAGATAAGAGTATTTTTACCGCTTAGATGAACTTCAGTTCGGTTAAGGAACTTATCTGAACCAAAAAAGACTCAGTATCTATAGGGGTTGATCAAAAGCCTTGAAACCTAAAATCGCGTTTTGACGTGACAACGTCTTAAATTAGGTTGCGGCTGGGGAGTCACTTATGAAAAAGTGTAACGCCCGGTAACGTAACGGTGCGCGCGCAGCACTAGAGAATTATTTTTCAGTTTCCACCCACTTTTTCCAAAATTGTCCCATAGCCCCCCCCCCCTGCCTTCCCCCACCCTTATTCCGAAATAGTGCCTATTAGCCTCCCCACGAAACCTACCCCCCCCTCCCCTACCCCCACCCCGAAAATTTACCTCACCCCCCAATCCTATCGCGGCCAACATAGGTCGTAGACCCACCGAGTTTGGTATCCTCGGAACCGTCTTGGTGAGGGCTACAAATTGACCCCGCCAGAAATCCCAAATTACGCAAAAAATTACCCCCCCAAAAAAAAATATTTTACCTCCAAAAAATTAATTTAAGTTAGCCTCCCCACGAAACCTTCCTCCCCCCCCCCCCCTCCCTTACCCCCACCCCGAAAATTTACCTCACCCCCCCAATCCTATCTCGGCCAATATAGATCGTAGACCCACCGAGTTTGGTATCTTTGGAACCGGCTCGGTGAGCTCTACAGATTGGCCCCAACCAAATCCCCAAATTCCTCCCTCTCTCCCCTAAAATATTTGTCCAGGCATAACTCCGTCATTTCTTAAAGTAAACCCCCCGTGTTTGGAGTCAGAGGAATCGTCTTGACGAGCTCGACAATCGAGAGCAGGCAAAATACGATTTTTCTTATTGACGTGACAACGTCTTAAATTAGGTTGCGGCTGGGAGTCACTTATGAAAAAGTGTAACGCCCGGTAACGTAACGGTGCGCGCGCAGCACTAGAGAATTAGGCGCATTGAATCGGCGCATGCTTGTGTCTCTGTCTTTGTCTTTCTCGAACGTTCTTGGCGTTGGAAAAACAAGAAAGCGTCACAATACAAGTTCACACGTGTGGTTAAAGTATCGTCAGCTGTGTCTGTAGTGAAAATATGGAGTGCTTAGATTCGTCATTACATGTACAATGTTTTAGTAACAAAATATATTTCTATAGTTAAAATTTGTGCAATTCTTATTTTCATTCAATTCCTTGTTCCTATTGTGCAATTTAATTATATTCATATCAATAAATATTCTACCGAGAAAAGACGTTGTCACGTAAAATCTTCGCCCGTAAAACCGACTTTACAGGCAACCATTTTTTTTTACAAACTATCAGGCAGTTTTTGTTCAAATTTGGCAATTTTGGCATTTTTTGGCTAGGGGGATTAGGAATATGTGTTTTAAATTAAATACCACATGGCAAAATCACCCGGTATATTTATTGAATTCGAATTTCGAACTGTTCATGAAAATAAAAATGCATACTTTTTAGAATTTTACTCATTTTTAAATATGGAGTGGTCGCTTAAAGACGGTCTGTGTTGCAGTCATAGATTTAGTACAAAACATAGATCGGCAATGTGAAAGAGATAAAATAATTTAACTCATATGTTAAAGCGAGATGCATGATGCGACCATACGTTTACATAGAAGTAGTCTGCAGTGACCCAGAGTCGAAATATGTCAAACTAAGCGAGCAACAAAATTCGCTTATTTTCAAAATTTATTTAATTTTACAGTACTTGGTTATATTTATTAAACGTAGTTTATTATAGTGCATTGTGCAGTGCCAAGGTGTGGTTCAGGCAGGCGTAAAAATCCGAAATAATTAAATTTTTCACAGGTACCGGCCACTTTTGCACAATACTATTTTGTGACGATATTATAGAATTAAATGGAAATCTGTGTATACATATCGGTAGAAAAGAATATAGTATTTCATTATATAAATACGCTGAAAGCATCCATTACGTATAAAAAATAATATCAAATACGTGAATTTACAATAATTTCAACCAAAAGTTGCTAGGGATTGACTGACAGGTTCGATCAATAAAAGGTTGTCGATAAAATAGTCGATGACAACACATGTTTCCCTACATTTTTATGGAGCTATAGTATGTTGTGATAGTGTGCATTCTTCTTCTTCTTCTACCTGGCACTATCCCGGCCATTATTATCGTATTCATTCTACAATATTAGTTATTACTTTACTTTTTCTCATTTTTTTATATTTGTGGAATAGTTAATATAACACTTCATGTGTGTGATTAATGAATTAAGAACCTGTTTCAGTTTCTGTCAAGAGGCTGTCAATTTACATATTCAACATATTCGATATTATTATATTTAACTTCCCTTAGTTCCTGGTTAGGTAACCACGGTCTCTCTTTAGCTGCGTCTAAATGCAGCACAGTCGTATTTACAAAGCGAAGAAATGTTCCTACCATTAATTTATTTGTCGGAAATGAGCTAATCCGACAAGATAGCAAGGTAAAATTTGTGGGTGTTTGGTTGGACTCCAAGCTATCAGGAGCCTCTCACTGTGACTATGTATGTTCCAAGTCTGACAAAAATATAAACATTTTACGTTCTTTGGCTGGAGTATGGTGGGGCTCTCACCCCTTTATTCAAAAAATTTTATATAATGCCATAATACGCAGTAATTTAGATTATGGATCTTTCCTCTTAGATCCTGGAAACAAAGGAGCTTTGGATAGGCTTTCAAAAATCCAATCTAAATGTCTTCGAATAATTCTTGTTGCAATGAGATCTTCTCCAATAAATGCCATGCAAATAGAATGCGTTGATCCCCCTTTTTATTTGTTAACAATGTTTTAACTTATTCTCCAAAGGTATTTTTGGACTTTGACGTTCAGAAATATTCAGTTGGAGCAGACAAAATAGTAAAAGACAAGTTATCCTCAGAATTTCCAGGTTGGATATCACTTTTTACCGACGCTTCTAAACTTTCGAATGATGGTATCGTAGGATCTGCAGTTTGGATCCCTAGTTCCAAAATTATTTTAAGTTATAAATGCCCCTCCATTACCACAATCTTTTCTGGAGGAGTCTTTTCTGCTATTCTAGAAGCGATTAAATTTGTAACTTCCCATAAATTAACGAATTCTATAATTTTAACAGACTCCAAAAGCTGCTTACAATCCATAACTTCCAATTCGTTTAAATCAAAATCCAGATACCCTGTCATCCTGAAAATTAAAGAGGCTCAGTTTATATGTCAACAACTCAATTTAAATGTTGTTCTAGCCTGGATACCCGGTCACTCCGGTATAACAGGGAATGAAACAGCAGATTCCTGTGCCAAACAGGCCATTAACATTGGTAATTTAGATCATTTTAAAATTAATCCTCTTGATATCTGCTCTAACATGAAAAATTCTATGATGGACGCTTGGAATAAAGAGTGGCAGATCACGAGAAACAGAAAGGGAAAATTTTACGGTAGCATCCAACCAATAGTTCCATCAAAACCTTGGTTTTCAGTGTTTCAAACAATTGACAAATCTATTTCGTCTACAGTCTGCAGAATTCGTCTTAACCATTGTTGCACGCCTGTTCACCTGGCTAAAATCAGGGTCCGGGATCATTCCCTATGTGAATGCGGTCTGGACGAGGGTAATCTTGACCACATTTTTTTCAACTGTCCCAATTTAATTCTTTCCCTATATGACATTCTTCCTCCCGAAATCCCTCGACCCACTAACATGAAAATCCTACTTAGTCTCACCTTTTCCCCATTTATACACCTCTTGTGTAAATGTATAAGGGTTAATAATATTAAATTGTAAATTTCATTTATTTTATTTTATATAATATCTATGAATAGATTTTATCTCAGTTTTCGTAATTTTTATCTGTTTTTAACATTTAGTACTAATATTGCTATTTTATTAATTATCTATATACTTTGTCTCATTTATATTATGTCATTTTTTCTAGCGAAAAACTGGAAATTCTGTTTCGGCTGGTATTTAACACATGACATTGGCAGAATTGGGGTATGGCAACACCGCAAAAGCCAAATTAACAAGAACTGAACTGAACTGAACTGATATTATTATAAAATATGCGATACTTCTATGCACAGTATGATCGTCCAAACCTTGAAGCAACATTATTCATTTATCATAACATTAGGTATAGGTTTAAAATTTATAATTCTCACAGGAAGAACATTAGTTTAGGTGACGTGATCGAGAAAAGCTTCATAGTTTATTAAACTGTCTTTTTCTTCAGCCACAGGAATGCGACTAATGAACATAGGCCTACAAGAATGTCTACATCAGTTTGTTATAAGCTGCCTGCATCCAACGACTTCCTACAAGTTCCTCCGCACACCTCCAACGCGGCCTAGCAGGCGTCCAACCCAATGTGTTACAAGTCAATTAATTGACTTAAATAAGCATATTTTTTTAACTCTAGTATACATATAGTAAAAATGTGTTTTCTTAGACTTACGCGAATGTTACTCATTGAAAAAAACTAATAATCACGGATTTTGTTCCAGACTGAGTCCACCCTGTGACTACGAAAGCTGTAAAGTAATCGAAACTTCGCGACGGGAAATTAAAAATGAAAAAAATAAACCGAAAACGCTAACTTTGTAAATTATAGTTTTATTTTAATAAAAGTGTTTTTTGTTCTCAATTTAATTAGTATATGTACTATGTATACATCACAATGAAAACATAATTTTGTTCAGGTGAACATAAAGACCCATACAAAACATCTCAAACAAATGTTTTCAAATAATATGACAATTTATCTTTATTTATTTGTGTGTTTATCAATCTGTATTGAAATAAACACACCAATAAGTTTCTGTTAATATGTAATAAAATGTCGCATATATCCATAACATTTATTCACAACTACAGGCCGACAGCTATATCGATATCGATATGATAGTATCGAAAGTGCATGGTACACCACTATATGTCAAGCACACATGTAAACTTCACGCACACAATCGTAAATCAGTTTTGGTCGCGCTCAGAATGACACATTGCCGATCTATGTTCTATCTATCTACATCTATGGTTGCAGTTATTGCGTTGCATCGTTGCGGTTACGCGCCAATTCAAATTTTTGACATACTGAAAAATTTGAATATTACCAAAAGATTCGTTTATCGTTTATCAAACGATACAATGAAGACTCTAGTGTAGATGACAGGTCAAGAAGTGGTCGCCCTCGGTCTGTTAGGACTCCAGCAGTGATAAAAGCTGTGAAGGCGCAAAATGGTTTCTTAGATTTACGCGAATATTACACATTGAAATAAAACTATTATTTACGGATTTTATCGCGGATTTGGTTTAAATTTTACATTTTTGAGTACCCGACGTTTCGATTACTTTACAGCTTTCGTGGTCACGGGGCGGACTGAGGTATTAGACGCCCGCTCTGTGACTGTTATAATTCAACTACCCTTATTTTACAAATATTAATTTAAAAATTAATTTAAATAGCTAGTCTGTATTTGCGATCCGATCTACGCAGAAGGAGTTCACAGTGTCTTGAGGTCTGGCAGTTGGTCTTTTGGGTTCCGATTTAATTAAATGTAGTATTGGATCCCATGCTTGTGCAAGCTTCAAGCCATCTTCTCTATTGAAATTTGGATGTTTTTTAATTTCAATAGCCTCGCGAAACATCCTGGGCAGGAAACGGTGTTCTTTGGCGAGGACCTGGGGCTGGTCAAAGCGGAGGTAATGCTTGGAGTCTTCTTCTATATATTCAGCAACTGCAAACTTCGTTGAGCGTCGATGTTTGACGTCAGCTACATGGTTTTTCACGCGGGTCCCTATGCTTCGTTTTGTTTGACCTATGTAGGAGAGGCCACAGTCGCAATCTATTTTGTAAACTCCCGGTTCTTGCAAGGGTATATGGCACGTGACAGGTGGTAGAAATTGGCCAATCTTCTTGGGCGGCTTGAAATAGGTTTTTATAGAAGCACGCTTCAGGATATAGCCAGTCTTGTCCGTGACTCCTTTTATGTATGGCAAGACAACGGGGACTCGTTCAACTGTGGCTGGCTTCAATCGGTTTCTGTGACGGCGGCGTGGAATTTGAAGCTTGTTGTCTCGCAGTACTTGCTTGACGTGTTGCAGCTCAGTCGCCAGGTGTTCCTCGTCACAGATTCCTCGTGCTCTCTGAAACAAGGATTTACCCACGGTAGCTAACTGTTTTGGGTGGTGGTGAGAATCACCATTCAGATATTTATCAGTATGGGTCTTTTTCCGATACACAGTGTGACCTAGGGACTGGTCAGGATTACGGATTACTAAGACATCTAAGAAAGCAAGAGATTTATTATGTTCTAACTCCATAGTGAATTGAATTTTATTGTTGATGGAGTTAAGGTGATTTAAAAATGCAGTTACTTGGTCAGATGGTAAAATTGTGAAAGTATCATCTACATACCGCTTGTAAAATCTGGGTGAGACTGGGGCTGTACTAAGGCTGTCTCCTCGAAGTCCTCCATGAAAATATCATATAAAATAGTCAAATCAGACCCGACTAACAAAATATTAAAGGCCACTAGCTCTTTAATAATTAAATACTCCGAAAAGTTAGATCTGAATGTTAAGTCACTTATCCCATCGTGTGCAAAACCTCCAAAATTGTATGGATTACCAAAAATACACAAGGAAAATGCTCCACTACGTCCCATTGTGAGTCAAATCGACACACCTACTTACAGATTGGCTCAGCACGTAGTAAAGTGCTTTCACCACTCAGAGGAAACACTAGAGCATCTGTGAAGGATTCATACCAATTTGTCAGCGAAATTAAACATTAGCTGACAATGAGACAATGGTTAGTTTTGATGTCCAGTCACTATCCACAAGCTTACCAGTACAAGACTTCATCAAAATTGTCACTAAGAAGATAGCAGAGAAAGACATCCCTCTAGAATATGCAGAACTACTTAAACATTGCCTCACATCTGGCTACATGTTGTGGAATAATCATTACTATGTACAAGTGGATGGCGTTGCTATGGGCTCACCTGTATCTCCAGTAGTCGCCGATATTTTCATGGAGGACTTCGAGGAGACAGCCCTTAGTACAGCCCCAGTCTCACCCAGATTTTATAAGCGGTATGTAGATGATACTTTCACAATTTTACCATCTGACCAAGTAACTGCATTTTTAAATAATAAATAAATAACACCCAACAGTCACATACATAGTCCTGACCCCACACTAAGATCGAGTCTTGTGTCGTGGGTATCAGGAACTACGAGAGACTTTTCGGTCTCACAAACACCCAGACCCGGAAGAAATATTTGTGGGCCGCACAAACATTTCTCTCGGTGCGGGGATCGAACCCGCGGCCTCTCGTTTCACAGGCGGCGTCTAACCAACTGCGCCACGGACACGGCTGGTGTTTTAAATCACCTTAACTCCATCAACAATAAAATTCAATTCACTATGGAGTTAGAACATAATAAATCTCTTGCTTTCTTAGATGTCTTAGTAATCCGTAATCCTGACCAGTCCCTAGGTCACACTGTGAATCGGAAAAAGACCCATACTGATAAATATCTGAATGGTGATTCTCACCACCACCCAAAACAGTTAGCTACCGTGGGTAAATCCTTGTTTCAGAGAGCACGAGGAATCTGTGGACGAGGAACACCTGGCGACTGAGCTGCAACACGTCAAGCAAGTACTGCGAGACAACAAGCTTCAAATTCCACGCCGCCGTCACAGAAACCGATTGAAGCCAGCCACAGTTGAACGAGTCCCCGTTGTCTTGCCATACATAAAAGGAGTCACGGACAAGATTGGCTATATCCTGAAGCGTGCTTCTATGAAAACCTATTTCAAGCCGCCCAAGAAGATTGGCCAATTTCTACCACCTGTCAAGTTCCATATACCCTTGCAAGAACCGGGAGCTTACAAAATAGATTGCGACTGTGGCCTCTCCTACATAGGTCAAACAAAATGAAGCATAGGGACCCGCGTGAAGAACATATAGCTGACGTCAAACATCGACGCTCAACGAAGTCTGCAGTTGCTGAACATATAGAAGAAGGCTCCAAGCATTACCTCCGCTTTGACCAGCTCCAGGTCCCCGCCAAAGAACACCGTTTCCTGCCCAGGATGTTTCGCGAGGCTATTGAAATTAAAAAACATCCAAATTTCAATAGAGAAGATGGCTTGAAGCTTGCACAAGCATGGATCCAATACTACATTTAATTAAATCGGAACCCAAAAGACCAACTGCCAGACCTCAAGACACTGTGAGCTCCTTCTGCGTAGATCGGATCGCAAATACAGACTAGCTATTTAAATTAATTTTTAAATTAATAATTGTAAAATAAGGGTAGTTGACTTGTAACAGTCACAGAGCGGACGTCTAATACCTCAGTCCGCCCCGTGACCACGAAAGCTGTACAGTAATCGAAACGTCGGGAACTCAAAAATGTAAAAATTAAACCAAATCCGCGATAAAATCCGTAAATAATAGTTTTATTTCAATGTGAAGGCACAAATTAAAAGAAATCCCAAACGTAAGCAGAAACTGTTGGCCCTTCAGATGGGGTTAAGCAGAACCACGCTGAAAGGGTGTTAAATGAAGACTTAGAGCTTCGGGCATATCGGAGAAAAACAGGACATCGTTTGAATGCTCGTCTAATGGATCTGAGACTAAAGAGATGCCGCGCTTTGTTGAAGCGGTACGCGGGAAAAAAATATTGGGAAATTCATTTTTCAGATGAAAATTTTTTACCGTAGAAGAGAGCTACAACAAACAAAATGATAAGGTGTACGCACACAGTAGTGAAGAAGCGAGCAACCGTATTCCGCGTTTCCAACGAGGTCATTTTCCATCCTCGCTCATGGTATGGTTGGGAGTTTCTTATTGGGGCTTAACAGAGGTAAATTTTTGTGAGAAAGGTGTAAAAACGAATGCAGTTGTGTATCAAAATACAGTCCTGACGAACCTTGTGGAACCTGTTTCTCATACCATGTTCAATAACAGTCACTGGGTATTCCAACAAGATCCGGCGCCAGCTCATAGAGCGAAGAGCACACAAGACTGGCTGGCGGCGCGTGAAATCGACTTCATCCGGCACGAAGATTGGCCCTCCTCCAGTCCAGATTTGAATCCGTTAGATTACAAGATATGGCAACACTTGGAGGAAAAGGCGTGCTCAAAGCCTCATCCCAATTTGGAGTCACTCAAGACATCCTTGATTAAGGCAGCCGCCGATATTGACATGGACCTCGTCCGTGCTGCGATAGACAACTGGCCGCGCAGATTGAAGGCCTGTATTCAAAATCACGGAGGTCATTTTGAATAAACTTTAGTGTCATAAGAATCTATGTTTTGTTAAGTTCATTTTGGTATATAAATGGTTACATAATGAATAAACTTGTTTCAATTATTTTATATTAACATGTGACAGAATTTATGACCTGACTAGGTATTTTACGCAACTTCGCATTTTGGAAACTAAAATGATGTTGTTATAACATTTTTTTTGTATCGTCATTTATCATTGTATTGTCGAATTTCAAAACCAGATACTAAATCTGTCGTAAGACGAACCCAGATATTTCAAGGCCTAAGTAGAATGTACTATTGATTCAAAAACTAAGGATTGACCTTCAGATATATATTTGATTTTTTCGGATCTACGAGAAATAAAAATGTAAAAGTTTGCTCTTAAAGGTGATATATATTTTCTAAACTATTCTTTCCGTCTTAATATTATGCGGCATTAACAAGATCGATGTGACGACGATTTACAGTGGTTCTGTCGACGCAAAGTTCTACTGGAGCGTCGCACCACTTACATCGGAACATCGTACTCAGCCCCGTATACATACTTATGTCAATAAAACGTGCACAATTTTAATTATTTTTTATAGTGATTATTATAGTTAAGTAAATTAAAAAAAAAACCTGCAGCAAATGCTTACAAGACTGATACTGAGAGCCACATCAAAATTGTATGAAAATATTATCAAATAAAGATGGCATTACGGGTATAAAAAGACATTTATTTTAAACGTGACCTTTTGTTACTCGCCGCCCTTTATCGAACACGTGTAGAAATAGATTTGTCTGGTTCATCAATTTTTGCCATAAAATACATACATGCATAGAGCGCCTTATGGTTAGGTAGGTATAGCGAAGATTTTATCAGAATGCTTGATTAGGAGTGGATTAGAGAAATTAAAGTGTTTAATGCCGTTCATGTGAAGAGGCGTCATAGTTTAATCTCGATCAATAAGCTTAATTATTTTTTCATTGCCTTTTGCAACCCGCCTGAGAGTATGCGGTCACCGCCACCCATGGACCTTCGCTTTTGTTATTCGCACAGATGTTTTTCAAAAGCGAACTATTGACAATAGTCTACCTACATTTAAGTTCCCATACCTTTACGAATATAAGCGCATCGTCTGAGAATCTGTGTCTGTTATATACGGATGCACGTAGCGGTGCATTCAATTGGTCGATAGTCACGAACAGACGGCAGACCGGGAGGCGAGAATCGACCGGATGATAACGATTTGTGTAATGACGAGATCAGTGTCAAAGCGCGCTGAGTCGGACGTAAAGAGTTGTTTATACGAGCCGTATAACTGTTCGAGGTACAGGGACTGAACACTATACCGAATTAAGGGTTATTGTGTTGCATCTGAATGATTATAGACTCGTGACTGAGACACGAGGATGTGTGGCTACATCAACAATTTGCATGCCAATTCAATTTATAAACGTTAACTTAATGAGGACGGGATGCAAAGCTCACACTGGAAGGCTTTCATTTTCTTGGCTGATGTAGTTCAAGAAAACAATAATGTTTATTTCAAATGTCCTGTGATTTTACGAACTATTTTTATTTATTTCGCATAGAAATAATCATCTTAAATCAAGATCTAATTCCATACAGACGGTAGGTTGTTTACATTTCAAATTATTTACACGATTAATATCTAACAGCATCGATATCTCGATAAACATCGCCGGCAATGTGTAGACTGTAGAGAATTAGTGGTATGCACAGTACAATGCACCGAGAATAGCATTTTACCTGACGCCCGCAACACGAGCAACACGAGCGGCTGTTGTTCGGTGAGCCGTGAGTCAGCGTCGTGGGCGTGCGCCTAACTGGTCTCACACGCACTAACTGATTCAAACCTTTTTTTTTTCATACTGGCATTTTGACCGTATTGTTATGATTTTCATATTAGTACTTCATGGTATAGAATATCCACTAATTTATCGTGGAGGTTATTTAAACAAGGAGAAACTGAGTGAATTACTATTTTATTGATATTTTGATTGATGGAAACCAATATATGTAGATGTAGGTTGAACCTGCAAATATCGAAATCGTGAGGAGTTGTTTGTAATTCTTGCTCGAGTTGACGTCAGGTATGAGAACAACTGTACGATAACAATCAGGCATCAGCTAATTATTTCTGAATCATCTGCACTTATGAACAAACGGTTTCTAAAGATTTTGAGGTGGATCTGCTGGAGGTGACCTGCATCTTACGTAATTCAGCCTCTATAAAAATGCTGTTTGTTGACCCCACGTTACTGACAACTTATCAAATAACAAATGTTTGCCCGTATTCCTGTTAGTCATTATATTATACATCGATAAAATAGCAATTATAACACCAGGGATCCGAATTACAACAGTATTTATTTACTTAGATTGAGGTTTTATCCGTATCCTATTCTAGCTACGCAAATAAATATACATTATGGAGAGGCACGATGACTGCAAATTGCAATCTCTCCAAATTGTCCCGTAATGGCTTTGTAATTTTTTACAAGGTTCTCGAACACCATGATCACCAAGCTTACGGAGATTTACGCAATCGACCATTAGCATTTCGCAAATGCTTTGGAAATCCACGTCGCGCCAATTAATCCAGAAATAAAGTAATTATATCGAATAGAAGCACCGGTATTACAATATTTATTTGAAATAGTATTTTTGTTGATACTTTACGAAGTTGAGAATAAGAAACAAAAGTCGGAGTAAATTTAGTACAAAATACAAAGGTTTAAAATTTAGTAAAATTACTTGTGTTAAAATGATTCAAATACTAATAATGTAAGATCTGATATAAACATATATTATGCAATCTTTATTCCGCTTATTATCCTTGCAAAATGATTTCAGTTGATCTTTACACGACTCACGAATTAGATATATTAGCTCCAATCATTACTTGCAACTATATGCTAAAGGTTCGAGCTTAGAGTATTTATAATATAGATTGAGCGCTTTAATACATTTGCGTCCTCAAATTCGTAGATATTTTTTGGTATATAATATACATTTAATTAGTGAAAATTTAACTTATTATTTAACAAAGAGATGATATAAATTCGGTTTGTAACTAAAAATATATTTATATATATTCGTCTAAAACGAGTTTAAGTGAAATTCAATGGCACTAAACTACAATTTTTTTCAATTAACTCGTCCATGTTGGAGCCAATAAGAGTAGAGAAGAGAAAGATTAAAGGCACGGCAATACCATTTTTATATACGTTTTTGAAGTATCAGTGCTCTCTTTATATTATAAATACTCTAAAATGTCGAGTTACAGATACATATTACGTATGTATGTATGTATATCGCTACACCCAATTGAGCATTGGATCTTACAATAGAAATTTACAGAAACGTAATTTCCTCGTAATGAAGCAACCAGTAACATGTTTAGTAAACACAGATTTTACTCGGCATGCTAAAAACTACCAAGGTTTCACGACTGTAGTATTTATGCATCTATTTCATAGATTTATAGTCCATTGTGCCTACCACTTCTTGTCTGCCAACATAATTTCCCACGGAATCAAAGAACCCAACGTCCTTACGTTGAATATTAAATCACAATTAAATTCGTGTATATTTCTTTTTAGAACCTTTTCTAAAAAGAAATATACACGAATTTAATGTGATTTAATATTCCACCATATAAGACATGGATATGAGAACAAGCAAAATGACATAGTATAACTGGCCTATATCCAACACTGGGAACAAACAGGCTGTGCATAAAGAAACTATAAAACATACCATCCATTATCTTATTTTAAGATCAATAAATCTTACGCACTTGAAGTGTTTCATGAATTCGTATCAAGCGGCGGCAGCCTTGCAGATGAGGCGGGTAAATCCAGGAATGTTGCTTAAAATGTCGTGGCTACGTGTCATAAAAACCAGAGGAGATGTAGGTAACATACAGGCAGTCAAAAAACGGGAATGTGATATTGTCAAAGATGATAGTCTTACAACTGAGAATGCTAATGACCGAATCAGATTTAACAAAAAAGTGGACCTTGGCCCCAGGGTCTGGCTGTAGCAGCGCAAGATTTAAATAAAATATCCAGGTATTTGCTAGATTTTTTCACTACTGCTACAGGTGATATAGAGCCTATATACTCGAAAAATGACCATCCAGCACAAACAATTTTTTTCAATTCGAACCTGTGCTTCTTGAGATTTGACGTAAAAAACAAACAAAATACTCAGGTTTATAATTATATTAGTATAGGTTTAATGACATCCTAGGTCACATTACTGTTTTAAAATTAAATTTCATAAAGTAACTTATGTTTTATCTATTTAATATATCCTATGAATATTTAATTTAAGATATTATGAATGTGTTCAGGAAAATACTTCATACAAAGGATAACATCACAGAAACTCGTTGGAATGAATGATACTTGTACTACGTATTTTAAATTAGCGATGACTCAATTGAATAAGGCATTAATTTGCAAATAGCTACATTTCAGGCATATCGTTTTTTATATATAGTATTATTTTTTTAAGTTATGAAGAAAAAAATATTAATTGCAGGAAGGTGTGATCAATTTTTATCATTAATTCATTATTAATTAGGTTTGTTTATGATTAGATTTAAGATTTGTCCTACAATACATATTTTGTTTTCTCGATATTAAAGCTGTTTAGTTTCCCTTCTAGTGTTTGGGGAAGGATGTAAGGGGTGTGCTTTCTAAGCCTTTAACACCGGAACGTTTAATATATCATAGTTATTTTGCAATACTTTAAGGAAAAGGTTTGAACAGGAGGATAGTGGAAAATTAAGTTCTTAAAGAATGTCAACGGAACCGCTTACAGCGTAGTTTTATTTCTGTTGTTACATCGGTGCTCATGGTGAAATATAGAACAGGTTATGCGAATATCGCTGTATTTAGTATTTATAAAGTTTAATTATTGGGAAATCACTTCCTTGTACCACTCATACACGTGTATGTTCTAGTTACTTGTAGTTTTAAGAAATAGGTTCTTCTATGCTCTACTAAATTACATAAGAACGACAATATTTTGTTATACGTAGTGTTTTTTCTGATGATCATCTTGTATTGCTATTAACAGACAATGTATGTATGTTGCAATGTATATATATATATTGCAATAAACATTCCCACCATTATAAATTAATTTCTTAAAATATGAAGCAACAAAAAAAACAAAATTAATATCTGGCTGCTCTTTAAAAATATTTAAAAAAAGACGTTCCATAAGCGCAACCCGCGCACCAATGCGTCCACGCCCTAAGTTTCTCCGCGAGTCCTTGCGAGAAATGGTTCGGCTATCCGCTTGGCATTGGCTTCTCGGTCCATAACTCAGTCAGTTCTGAGCAGCAGAGTGACACACACGTGTGCCCACTCATACATCTCGTATACACGCACGTGCTTGTTGTGGAATAATTCAAATTGTTGTGCGATTTGTTACGCGGCCTGTGAATAAGTTTATAAGTGACACACAGTAAGTGACATTGTTTATTTAGGTGTGTTTTTTTGCAGTGGATTTATTCGTTGCGTTATTTTTTTGGTGAAAATTTACCTCAATTTGCCACTGATCGTGACTTAGATCCTGATTATACAGGATATCTAGGCTATTACATTATATTTTTTAATCTTTTAAACATTGCAACCTCCTCATAAGATCAATACTCTTGTTATCATAACGTGAATTTGTGACATATATAAATAGCATAGTACGTATGTTAAATAATGCACGTTCAATAGACTCGCTAATTATGTTACGAATTTAATCAACATTATTTAAGATCACACGTGGCATAAATTAATCAGGTTTTACGTCTAACTTATTTACCCAAACAAAAGATTAAAGGAACTGTTTTGATAATCCACTTACTTAAATCCTCAATAAGGAGGTTTGATACATGTTAAAAAAAGATTCGCTATGCGAGTTAAGGTCTACACATTTATTGTTATAGCAGATAAAAATGTCGATAAAATCCTAATGTCCTAAGCTTAACCCCTAAGGAATAGATTCATAGATAAATTTTGTCACCTTCACTGAAAGACAATGAATGAATAACATTACGCGAATGCGTTTTAACATCGCCATTGACATACCATACCATATTTTCGTCAATCGTTCCAACCCCTAATTGCTGGCCTATAGGTGATATAACGACAACAATCTTGAATCTCTACAACCTGGTTCAGAGGTGGCCTTTTGAATAATAAATAGCCAAATAGTGTTGTTTTGGTATCCCATTCATATCACATGTGACTCAACGCCAATAGTTTAATGTCTATAGTTATTGCAGTAGATAAACAATAAATAATAAACAAAGTAAGTTTTTTTTTCGTGGCCATATATAACTACCTTTGTTTCTGTGTTACGTATTATAATTCGGCTATTAAGAATAATATATTGCAAGCAATAATCCACTTTTGACTATTCACTATGTTGAATTACACTAAACACTGTGGAAACTTTGGCTAAAACCTGTTGATACGCGCAGAAGATCACAGATAAGCGATGTCTATTTGCGTCATGACTTTGACCCGCATGACTTATATTCAATAACTAATCGACCGTTGTATACTCTACGTCTACTCTCTACATGACAGACACATGACATGACAGCTCTTAGTTCTTACGATACTATTCGACTATAGTAAAAAAAACACATCATATTTTAAACATTTTACGTCCAATGTAAACATAGGGTTTCTCCCAAAATGGATATATCGAAGTATTGAAGATGCCCGAAACAAGTGACTTCCTAACTCCAAAACTTTTCTTTCTATATAACTTAATACCTGCCCGTACCCAGCGGTCCAGTTTACTGCTCAACCCTTTCGCTATTTACCCGATTTAATATTAGTAAGTAATAATAGTATTATTAGTTCCTAAACGTTTATTACAAAAGAACTTTTTGTTACCAATGCATGGAGTCATTATGACATCAATCTTGTAAATAAACACCGTTAATAAACGGAAACCCGGGGTTTATCAATGAAGTGTGCAAATTATCGAATTGAAACAAGTGATAAGTGCCTTCTGTTAAACTTGGGCACTTTTTGTAATGTTTCTGTGTTTTAAATTAAAGTGAAGAACTCACAAAGCCTAATAGTTTTTACATGCTCCAGGCGATATTTGGTTTTTCTTACTATAATTTGGGTAATAGAAATACTCATTAGTCATTATATAGAAATGTGGATTCATAGAAACGTAGTTCAGAAATATTTAGCCTATCGTAGTTACTAGTTACTTCTCATGCTTCGTCGCATATTTGAATCAAGCAGGAAGTAGCAGTAAGCAATTATTATTAAAATGTATCAATTATATTCTTCACCACCAAGAACTCTAACGAAGTGTTCTGTAAGTTAATAGAATTAAATGTTATTTAAATATTTCCGTTGTAATGTGATGTATGTGATATATTTAGTGGCGAAAGCCTATGCTTTGCCGCGGATACAGAATGACGAAGCAAGATACAGTGTGCGATACATTTTAAATGCAGACGACAAAGACATAGAGCCTCTTACCTAAGCAACTTAGCATTATTGTAAAAAATATACATTATTTACTTATTTCTAGAAGGTAGAGTCTAACTGAGCTTTTATAAATGTGTTTTCTTAGACCCCTTTATAGACGAATATCCTTAATATCGATTAATTAAAGTTCATTCCAAGAAAGAAATAGAAAGAATAGAGACCTCTTTAGGAGGAAAACATTCAACCCCCCGGGTGTGTCTGGAAATAAGACAGCAGGTCTACCGGAACCTGGAGACTGCCCCACCCTCATACAAGGTCCGCCATTGCAATTCCAGTATCCTAAAACCATATTTGATATTGTTACTGTTTATATTCCCAGTTAGATGGTGAATACCACTGGGACCTACTGCCAACAACCAAAACTGTATACTAACTGTAACTGAACTTGCAAGGTGCTGTTTCTACATAGGCAGAGAGTCTAATTAAATCATCGACCCGGATTGGGCGAGCATACTGAATTAAATATAAGCCCTAAATCTCTACCAGATGTACGAGAATAATAGCTAGCAGTGGCTCATACCATATTGTATCAGAAACAGATATACAATATATTTTCATTAATTTTACATACGACTAGTTCTTCTGTGAAATTATTTCCAATATATAATAAATGTTTGTGTTAAAATATTTATGTTAATAAATACTAAAATAATATATGACACTGTGAAGGTGAATTGTCATGAATACAGTAATAAGTATGATTTGCAATGGTGAATGCTAGTAAAAAGGATGTATGCGGGCGTATAAAGTACTAGAGTAACGTGCATAGAACGTAATGTAATATATAAATGTATTTCATTATAAACTCTGCGAGAATGTTCTTTAGGAGTAGAACACATTTGTATTTTATGAATCCACACACTACCAATTTTTGAATAAATAGGAGCTATAAAACATGCATTGAATTTGCATTAGAACATTCTAGTGGTCGCAACGATTGTATTCTTGTGCTCGACATTGTGTTGCGCATGCCGAAATTAACAATATATTCGCCCTGAACTTAGTGTCAGTGCCGGTGATTCAAATAATTGTTTCTAACAACTTGTGGAAACAATAGCTCTGGCCCTTAACCACTACCTAACGATACCTTGATTATCAATTTAAGGTCAATGGTGATGGTCAGATGTCACTGAATTGACCGGCACGTTTGGTTTTTTAATTATTCCACCTCTAATATAATTCTAAGAATCAAGTAGAATAATTATTACACTCAATAACTCACGAGGCATTTTAATGTTATAATTTTATAGGTTCTTCATGACTTGTAGGTAATTAGGACCTTTATGTAAGCTTTTGGTTAAATTAGGCAGACCTGCATGATTTTAAATCTTAACTGTCATGCAAAGTGGACTAATCGGTTTTGAGTTCAGCCCTAAGATCACAAGATATTATGGCCACGTACAATACAAGTTAATCCAAGAAAGTGATTTACACTTCATAACGTCTTTTAAAACTGAATCGACTTGACATCCTAATCCATGCCAATCTCTCATTTTTTTTATTGCTAATATCGAACAAACTAGCATACAGGTCACCTGATGGATGCGATCAATGCCGCACGTGAACATACATAACGTTTGGATTGTTGAAGTATGGCCGAGCTGTCGAATTTGGTAGAAAGCGTGAAGGAAAAAGGATGAAAGGAGTAATGGTATAGGTATCGGCACTCTGTCGCTTTACGTCGATTTCGGTGATACAGTGGAAGAACCGGAAGAGCCTACCTATTCATGTTGAGCCATGACAACAGCAAGGCTTTACTAATTCTAAATAAACATATAATGTATCTTCATAGCAAAAATATTATGAAAATAAATGATTATACCTTGTACCTTAGTTACTCATATTATCACTTAACGTTTTATTGCACATCAAAGTGTAGACCGACCAAAAATACTTCGTTCATATTGATCTTAATAACCTATTGAAGTTCAGCAATTTTATAAAGTGCATCGGCTATTTTAAGACATCCCCTACAAAGACACGAAGCGATCGGCTTGTTTAGACAATACAGAGATACTATTAAGCTCATGAATTGCGATTATAGCCACAAATTATTTCATAGAACTTTAGTCATTATTTATTATAAATTAAATTCCACCAATCAATTTGTAATTTAACCTCGATTTTATAAGACTAAGCAAATGCCAGTTGTTTTACATAATATACTTGTTAAAAGTAAACCTTGCGTTTTAAGAGTGTCTACTGTATAGTGTATTGTGCAAATCATAGAGTTACCATTAACCACTGGTATTACTAATACTCATAAACGTCACACAGTCACAAATTACTCTCAATAAACACAGTTGTATTTCATAAAATTATGGTTTGTTAGTTTATCTGGTAGAAACTTCTCAAACAATTTAAACTATAATAAAAATAAACATTGAATAAACGAAATATTATTTTATTGTTTGTTGTATTAGTCCCGTAGACATTAAAAGAGACTGTGAATTCATACGTGCAGTGCCAACATTCCCCAAGGATTAAAGGGACTACGCCTCCCAGCTTCATGGACACATATGTATGTATTAAGTAAAACCTAGGGATAAAAACTTAATAATTTAATATTATAGAAATCTTATTTTGATAAATTAAAAAAACAAGTTAAATACACCTAAAAGTAAGAACTTACGAATAATTTTATGGAAATTTGAGTGAATGAAAGTTTTAATCTCTTTAATCTTTAATAATATAAAAATTATACAGTTTCATATCACAATTAACATTAACCTTTGAGCAAAACAAAAGAATCTCGTGATTGCATGCCTCTGTAACAATTTATAAAAATTAGAAAACAATGCATTATTTCAGTTAGAATACGTTTATGGCATGCTTGATTTCATAACGTGGACAGCGTTATGTATCCTTAACCTGTCGGCAGTTTAAAAAATGTTTGACGCAACTTTCGCATGTTGCAAGTGCCATAAAACCGGATTAATAAAACAGCATAAAAAGCCATTTAATTTTTCATCATAGTGCGAAATAAGATGAAACATTGACCCAAATATATCAACATTGTACAATGGTTACTCGTATTGCCGATCGATTTAGAAATAGTTTACACTGATCACTTACGATGTCAATCGTTATCTAAATCGCGTGTTAGTGCGATGAACTGATCTCTGCTAATTATGTGTAATTAGACTTTACACTTGGCCATTACCAGTTTGACAGGACCGTGCAGATTACAGAACATCATATAACTAATACGTCGATGAATTCTGTCAGTAATGATCAATAGGAGCAAAATTTATTTGGTTCGTTTTGTTAGTCTGTAACCTATTTTTGAATTATTCCTGGATATCCCATCTTTAAATGGTGTTGGGCACATTTCATCTTGAGAAACTTTATATTGAGTATCCTGAATACAAGTGGAATTCCGATACCTTAATTGTATGATAGGCACTCGTGCAATGTAGTAATTAATTGTAAAAGGTTTTTTAAAGACCAAGTTATTAATAATTCGCATACTCAATAAATTTAAAATGCCACTGACTGAATAAGTTAGCCATTAATATCGCTTGCTATACGGTAGATGTCTTTAAAAGACCTGGATGGATCAGAAATATATACTTAAAGCGAAAATCGACTCTACCTTCTCTAGTTTTATAATTAAGTAAAGTCTTTTAACCTATTTTATCCCATACTTATGAGAGTGATGGAAAGTAATATATAATAATAAAATAAGGTATATACGACTACTAGACTGACCACTCAGCACACAACTCCTCTATAATTGAGTTCCACTTAGAGATTTTACATTACAGTTGACCACGCTGTTCTATTGAAAGTTAGTGCATTTTACACGATATAGATTTTTTTAAATATTTCTAAAGTAAGCAAGTTCGGTGTATTCCTTAACAGTTAAGATAATATTTATTCAGATTACAAAGGACTTTAACACGGTGAATAACTTCATATTCGATCTACTGGAGTTCAGCAATGCGTGGTCTAGTCTCGTCAAACATTGCACTGAACAAATAAACAGACGATAATCTCGGCGACACGCGTTCAAAATTCATTTCATGCTCGGCCAAAATGTACGCAACAGGGGTTTTGCAATTCTTTAGTCTTTGGTCTTAGTGGCTCGAGCGGTTTCTTCGGCACAAAACACTAAACTCGTTCAACAGTTCCAATTAAGCTAATTATTATGAATGTGCACACAAAATTCTAAATACATAATTCATGTCAACGTTCAAAATTGAAACTGTCTATTTATTATCATACACCAGAATGGTGTACTAAATTAATTCAATAGAGCGCTATTAATAGAACAACTAAATACGTCATAATACTATACATTCCTTCCGTTTACTCTATTTAGAGTTCAGATATCAGATAAAAAATAAAAACGAACTATAATTCTCAGTACAGATAGTTACTAATATGTAGATGTAGGCATTATGTGTCAATGTAAATAAAACATTACGAAAACTTCACAAAATATTGTTATTCAAATGCTTTTACTTTTTGGTCCTTTCGCAAGAGCAGTGGAGCTGTAAAGAACCAGTCATAAGCCGGCCGGCGACTTCCACCGAGAGCTGCCACAGTAGGTATCGACATGCTGCGTCGAGTCAATATTTATATAATCTTGTAACACATATGCAATATAAATAACTAAATTTTATATTGAAGTTCGTGAACTTGACTTATGAAGTTCACTCATAAAAATCAATAGAAGCGCATTTTTATAATATTAAAGATATTATCAGTACAAATAATATTCAAGTACAATTGATTCTCCACTTTTTTATGTTTTTTAAATATAACATTCGCTACGTCCATGATTAGTTTAACGCTACGCTATTACGGCCATGTATAATCGAAATTAAATCGTCATCGACAACGAGAAACAATCGATACATGGTATCAGGTTGACAGTACTAGAGCGTGCCGGGGAAAGGCCGCAGACAAACGTGTCGGGACCTTGAAAATAACACGACCGAGCCAATTCACAACGCAATATTACCGAACGAGTTCGTCGCCATGCATTACCTGTGTGGGACACATTGGATCACAGCGATCTTCGCATTTTCGTCGCATACACAACAATGTGCGTGTCGAAAGGGCGGCTTGACGGCCGATGCTTGTTAAGATCGACGAGTGTATAAGGTTTTTAAAAATGTAACTAGTATGTCGCTACATAAATCGTGATTATATACCTGTTTAATTAAAATCACTATTTTATAAATTTAGCTAATTTATTTCTCTTAGTCATTATTTTATCACAAAAAAAACTCAGCTAAAGATCGTTACATGTTGGAGGAATAAAAAATATAAATCCCGATTCATTTCAAACAATCAAGGAAAAGTAAGAAACAAAAGAATTTATATACCGATTAGTTTTCATTAAAAGAGGTGAATTGCTAAACATTACATACACAATGAATAGTAATTTACTTATTCCGAAAACATGTGTAATAGGTACATAAATAAGCGATATACATAATTAAAATATTGCATATTCACATTAATCATGCCTATTCAAATGTCTAAATGTATGTCTCTTAATATTTTTATTTTTATTGCGATTAATAGCAAAACGAGCATGCCATTCGCTTGCTGGTAAGCGATTCGACCGCTTATAGTTAGAAGTAAAACCAAAAAACACCATGAATTACAAAGGAATGCTTAATATTCACTGTTCTACATCAGATGTGTGTCCTAACCTATTATAACAAACCATATATAACTTAAATACATGCTATTTCGTATTTTACATGTTAATTTTTCACTTCAATTTGATTTCATGTCGTCATTTATTAAGGTCACATTCATGGACCTGGATCTAATATAAATTTATTAAAATGCAAGTACAGAAAGATAATAAATGTGAATAAATGTGGAATATAAGCCTTTCTTAAAACAATTAATGTTTTTATTTCCAGATCCAAAGACGCCGTCAATCAGAAGAAAAACAATGTGTTTCGAGTTATAGTGATACCAGTGAATATTGAAGTGTATAAGACAGTCTCAAATACAAAGTACGAAGCAGCTACCAAAATGGAACAATATATGCTGGCAGTGTTGTTATTAATATTGTCCGTGGTAACGACAGGTTTGTATGCATTTATTATAACGCTATTATTTCAATTAAAGTAATTAATTTGTCATTGGTGGTACTGTTACGTCGGGTAGGCCACGTTGATAAATCAAGAAACAAAAACATTTCTGAATATACTGTTATATAAAACTTTTAAATCGTCAACATGGCTATCTATGTATGTCGAAACAAACAACACGAAATAATTAGTAACGCAAAATGCCATATTTATATTTAGGTTTAAATATACCTAGTCATGTCATAAATTCTGTCAGATATTTAATATAAAATAATTGAAACAAGTTTATTCATTATGTAACCATTTATATACCAAAATGAACTTAACAAAACACAGATTCTTATGACACTAAAGTTTATTCAAAATGACCTCCGTGATTTTGAATACAGGCCTTCAATCTGCGCGGCCAGTTGTCTATCGCAGCACGAACGAGGTCCATGTCAATATCGGCGGCTGCCTTAATCAAGGATGTCTTGAGTGACTCCAAATTGGGATGAGGCTTTGAGCACGCCTTTTCCTCCAAGTATTGCCATATCTTGTAATCTAACGGATTCAAATCTGGACTGGAGGAGGGCCAATCTTCGTGCCGGATGTAGTCGATTTCACGCGCCGCCAGCCAGTCTTGTGTGCTCTTCGCTCTTTGAGCTGGCGCCGAATCTTGTTGGAATACCCAGAGCTTGTTATTGAACATGGTATGAGAAACAGGTTCCACAAGGTTCGTCAGGACTGTATTTTGATACACAACTGCATTCGTTTTACACCTTTCTCACAAAAATGTACCTCTGTTAAGCCCCAATAAGAAACTCCCAACCGTACCATGAGCGAGGATGGAAAATGATCACGTTGGACACGCGGAATACGGTTGCTCGCTTCTTCCCTACTGTGTGCGTACACCTTATCATTTTGTTTGTTGTAGCTCTCTACTACGGTAAAAAAA
>WUWR02000236.1:0-15876 GCA_009982885.2 Hyles vespertilio
AGCTGACACATTGCATTCTGATAGCGTTCAAGGTTGGTACCATGACAGCCGTTTTGAGCGTGCATTGAACGATTACAGAAACGATAGAACGTCGGAGCAGCATGATCCCGACGCTACGCATACCCGTGCTCGTTTCTGGCTGCTGCGCAACCCTGTGCGCGCCATCACGCACAGCTTGCTTCGATCGAGTCAGAACAGACGCTGGCCGTGAAGATCCTCAGCACAGTGACAATCTGCTTCACGTCGACGGATTTGAGTGGCTGGAGTGATATCCGCTGCGCTTCAGCCCCATCTCTCCCACCGGCAATCGGCGCTGTTCCGTGGCATGCGGTTCGCATGTTGTGGTGCTCTGTATTGGATAGTGGTTTTATTCAGGTAACCGCGGCTGGAGCGGGTGAACTGGATTTTGCCTGACCACCTGTTTTGTCTGCCAAGCCCAACTACAATGCAACGCAGCGACGACTGGCCTGCGCCTTCGGCTGAACGCTGGCGGGGATTTGCGTTGTCTGCGTCGTTTTATGCTGGTGCCTCGATTGCAGGCAGGTAATCCTGAATTGATTACCGGCGTCCTTTCTTTTTCGCTTTCAGGCAGTTGCAGTAATGCACAGGCCCACCGCGTGTTTATCACTCTGCTGGTGCTGTCTCTGCTTTTACCCTGCTGGGTGAAGGGTTTGAATTTGCCCTGCCGCGGTTGTGGATACCCTACTGGGCTGTGGCTGCGCCTGGCTGGCTGTGCGTTTATCTGCCTTACTGTGCGCTTTGCGTCAGTTACCTGCCTTGGCAGAACGAACGCTGAAAGCGAATTGCCGCTATCTGGACGCGATCATGGAGCACTCATCATCAGGGCAAAGATACCGTCTCGCCTATTCCGCATTTGCAACGGCGTGATGCGCAAACGCGGCATGCTGAACCTGGCGGCAGTGGTCTCAAAACATCGAGCACGTGAAAAGTCGCACCAGCCAGAAGCTGAGCGATTGCGGCTTTTCAGCGCTTTGCTCCACCATTCGTTTCTGAGTTACATTCTGCGCTGGGCGCTCACCCGCGATAAAATTACCGCACCCGAACTGCTGACATTGCTGGATGATACGGTTTGCTATGTGGAGGATGTGCTGCAGACGGAAGTTGTCAGCGATGAGCACGTAGAAAACGATGCGCCATCAACTGGCTCAGCGAATCAGCCAGCTGGCCGCAGATGCGGATAGCCGTGCGCCGCTGGTGCTCCAGCAACTCGGTCTGCTGGTGGCATTATGCCCGATGTGGCTCGCCTGCGCCGCACGCTAATCACTGATTAGCCTTCGCCGATTTCTGAGATTGGGGTTTGATAAAAGCGTGCGCTGGAACCACGCATTCAGCTCCGCCCGTGTCGCCTGCGGCAGCGCAGCGGCATGGTGGCCCGTGATCGCCCCCTGCAGCGCAAGTAATGTCTGGAACCCAACGTGCTGGTTGATCGCTTTAAGCTTCAGCCAGCACTGTTTAGCCCCCATCTGGTAGAGATGATTGACGCTCATGACGCCCGCCTCGTACAGCATCATCTCCATACGTACGCTGAGATTTGGCAGATCTTTTAACCGCGGTGAGGATTGTCGGTCCTGCAACTCCAGCTGCGCCGTTTCTAAAGAGGCAGCAGAGAGCGCCAGCAGATGGTCAGGGGTCGCGCCACAACGCCTCATCGACCCAAAGTAATTGAGACTCACCAGCTTGCCCCGCTTGCGAAAAAATCAGGTGTTGCAGCGGACGATCTGTAAGGTATTCCCGCAGAGGTTCACTGGCACGCAGATAGAGTTCGTCTTTATTAATTAAGGCAAAAACCACACTTTCTACAGCCAGGGCATAGCCTCCGAACTGGGTGCGCGACTCTATTGTTCCTAATGGGGCCAGGCGCGCTCTGGAGCGCTCTACAAACCGGATTCACCTTTTCATTGCACCACCTCCATGTAAGAAATATATCGTAAATTACCTTGGGTATCAGGTAATTAGAAGATAAAAAAAAAGCGTCAACGGGTTCAATGAATAAATAGCGTTTCAACTAATCTTGTCGCGATTTGCGAGGCGTTTCAGAAATTTGGTTGATCTTTATCCAGGATGACAGTACTGTATATTCATACAGTCCACTGCTGGTGATTAACTTATGCGAACACAACATCCTAATAATTCACGCTATGCTCATCATTATGCGTCCTCTTCCGTTCCGGCCTCTCAGGGCGGTGGAATTACTGAGTTACGCTACAGCGAACAGCCCGGTATGATGCAGATGTTGCTGTTGCCTTTATTGCAGCAGCTGAGTCAGCAATCACGCTGGCAGTTGTGGGTTAACCACCGGCATATAAACTGAATCGCACCTGGCTGCAGGAATCAGGATTACCACTGGATAAAAGTATGCATATCGCCGATTCTGAACGTCTGAATGCGGTTGAAGCGATGGTTAAAGCATTGCGTACAGGAAATTACAGTGTCGTTCTGGCATGGATTCCTTACGATCTTGACGAAGATGACGACGTCAACTTGAAAATGCGGCGGCAGAGGGTGAAGCGTTAGGATTGATTTTGCGTGCAAGCGGGACATCAGAAGCGCCTCTCAGACCGCAAACTGCGATAAAAATTCAGTCGGATTTGTTTCATTAAGTAAAAATCAGAAGTTTCCCAAGCTATTTTCTTATCTGTCGCAGCTAAACCACTGATTCTGTTAGTTCGAGCGTTGACAATGGTTTAGCAAGTTTTAGGGCTTTTTGCCGCGGCAATAAGACCAGCCTAATTGTTAGAAATTGTGTATAAATCGCTGTTTTTTTACATAAGCGCCTCACATCATACTTGTAAGTTTCCAATCTCGTTGTAGACTTTAGCTCGCCAGGTGCTCAATAACCTCCGTTTTTTGCGGTAGTAGAGTCTAAGCGAGCGTTTTGACACCGGCGAGGATTTAAACCAAGAGCAACCTTTTTGCTCATTGCCTATTTGGATGATAACGAGGCGCAAAATGAAAAAGACAGCTATCGCAATTGCAGTGGCACTGGCTGGCTTCGCTACCGTAGCGCAGGCCGCTCCGAAAGATGACACCTGGTACACCGGTGCTAAACTGGGCTGGTCTCAGTATCACGACACTGGTTACTACGGTAACGGTTACGAAAACAATGACGGTCCAACTCATGAAAGCCAGCTGGGTGCAGGTGCATTCGTTGGTTACCAGGCAAATCCATACCTGGGCTTCGAGCTGGGCTATGACTGGCTGGGGTCGCATGCCTAACAAAGGCAACGTGACTAACGGCGCATTCAAAGCACAGGGCGTTCAGCTGGCTGCTAAACTGAGCTACCCAATCTATGACGATCTGGGACGTGTATACTCGTCTGGGCGGCATGGTATGGCGTGCAGACTCAACGCAGACTAACCAACTACTGGCCGCATCAGCGACCACGACACCGGCGTATCTCCGCTGGCTGCTGTTGGTGTTGAATATGCGCTGACCAAAAACTGGGGCTACCCGTCTGGATTACCAGGGGGTTACAACATCGGTGATGCCAGACCGTTGGTACTCCTTCCCGACAACGGCATGCTGATCCGTTAGGCTTTTTACATCGCCCCCGCTTCGGTCGGTGACGTTCGCGCTCCCGGCGCCAGCTACCGGCTCCGCACCAGCTCCAGTTGTTGAAACAAGCGTTTCACTCTGAAGTCTGACTTCTGTTCCCTTCAACATTTACCCTGTAAGCCGAAGCCAGCAGCTCTGGATCATCTGACATCCAGCTGAGCTCATGGATCCTAAAGATGGTTTCCGTTGTCGTACTGGGCTTCACCGCATTTTCGCATCGTTCAGTAGCAGTACATAACCATAAACTGTCTGAGAAACGTTGCTCAGTCAGTTCGAGATTACCTTGGTCTCTACAGGTATTCCTTCTAACAATATCTCTGCACGTGGCAATGGTGAATCTACCCATGTTACCGGCAAACCCCTTGTGTCTTCGCGTGAAAGGCCGTAATGCCCTATCGACTGCCTGCGCCGGACCGTCGTGTAGAAATCGACGTTAAAGGTATCAAAGACGTTGTAACTCAGCCACAGGCTTAAGTTTACACGTAATAAAAACCCCGCTAAGGCGGGTTTTTTTATGCCGGCAATAAAACCGGACTGAAGAGTAAGGCTCTGATTACCCTGCCCGATTATTCACTCTCTGAACCGGAGTTACCCAGAATCGCCTGCAATCCTGCTTCAGACTCGACATCTGAGGTGGCATATTTCTCTTTACGTTCTGCATCTTCTATCAGCTTGAACAATCGTTTTCAGAGAGCGTGCAGCCGCGCCGCTGTGCCAGACCTGCCAGTCGCATGCCAGACCAGATACTCCAGGTCTAATCGATTTTTTTCGCGTATGCTGATGTTCAGCGTTGAAATGGCGTTTTCGTCGGGCACGGATGGTCTGCTTCAGTCGGTTATCCAGATCAGCGTGAATATGTTCTGCGAATCCATTCATTCACTGTAACCGGATTATTTTCCATTGCCATCAGCTTATCCACTGCTGCCTGCGCCGCGCTTAACTCAAGGTGACGCGTGATCAGTTCACCTTCCGATGTTTTTTCACCAGGTATTTCCATTTCCATCCACATTCAAGATTTTCGAGTTGCTGGTATTTCATCGGAATCTCATCGTGATCACGTAACGAACTAAGAATAACAGCTTTTTTCCCGGATGCAGCAACGAAAAACATGCTGTCACCATCACATCTTCAACAGGAAGTCTGCAGTGCTTACAAGGGTGAATCCTGTATAATCTCGCTTTTCTTAAAACAGACAAATGCGATTATTTTGACCAGCACTCAACTTACGTGGAGACCTTACAGCCAGATAGCGCGCAATACCACCGTTTTCCCTCTCCGCGAATTGCTGATGAAGAAACTGATGCTCTGGCAACGGTACAGCCCCGGTTGCTGAATGCACTGGCGCATTTACACCATCAGACGCAGGGTTTCCCGTTACTGCTGGTTCGTAGCCAGGAGAATCGCGATTATCTGACATTCATTGCCCAGGCCGCAGAGCGGGTTATGGCCGACAGACCACTCTATTCGGCGGTGATTACCATATCATGGCCGACAACGTCACGCTCCAGCCCCCTCCGATCCTCAACGCCCATTCACCAGTCAGGGTGGTATTCACTTTGCTGAATGGACTGAGATGGAGCAGTTGTTTGGCTGCGTGCGCCAGTATAAGATCGCATCCAGCTGGAACCGGGCCTGATCCATCGTGCTAATGGGCGGCACGCTGCTGCTTTCACTGCGTAGCCTGATGACGCAACCGATTCTCTGGTTACGCCTGAAAAAGTGTATTGAGCAGGGCTATGTTGAGTGGACATCTCAGGATGAACGCCGGCCGCTGCCAGTCTCGATTCCTCCCTTGCCCCTCAATCTGAAACTGGTCCTGTGTGGCGATCGGGAAGCGCTGGCAGAATTTCAGGAGCTGGATCCCGAAGCTCACGAAATGGCCATCTATACTGAATTTGAAGAGAATATTCAGATTCTGGATGAAGATGACATGCTGCCTGGTGTCGCTGGAACATCGAACTGGCGCAACAGGCGGGTCTGCCCAGCCGGAAGCGGACTTCTGGCAGAACTGATTAAAGAAGGCGTCCGCTACAGCGGCGATCAGGAGACGCTGCCACTCTGCCCCCGCTGGCTACAAACGCCAGATGCGCGAATCGGCCCTGATGGGCGATAACTGAACGCTGAAGCGGCTGCGTGATGCGCTGGAAGCGCGTTTGTGGCGCGAGAATTATCTCAATGAGCGGATGTCGTGACGAGATCCTGCTGCGACAGATTCTGATTGAAACCGAAGGCGAAGTGGTTGGTCAGATTAATGGCCTGTCGTCGTTGAATATCCTGGCCATGCCCCGTGCCTGGGGCGATCCCTCGCGTATTACCTGCGGGGTACAGTCCCGGCGATGGTGAATTCATGGATATCGAGCGTAAAGCGGAGCTGGGCGGTAATATTCATGCCAAAGGCATGATGATTATGCAGGCTTACCTGATTGCCGAACTGGACTCGATCAGCACACTGCCCTTCCTCGCCCTCAATGGTCTTTGAGCAATCCTTACTCCGAGGTGATGGTGACAGTGCTTCACTGGCTGAACTCTTGTGCCTTAATCACGCGCTGGCTATCAGCCCATCAATCACAAATTGCGGGTGACCGCTCGCGTTAGATCAATTGTGCAACGTACAACCGGTGGGGCGGATTGAATAGGAAAATCGAAGGCTTCTTTTTGATATCCTGCCATCAGCGAGAACTGACAGGTCACAGCATGGTGTGATTATTCCCGCCACATGTCCGTCCATCTCAAGCCTCAGCCAGGGCGGTTGTAGTGCGGTTGAACAGGGTCCAAGTTTTCATACTTGGCAATTGCGACCCGTGCCGATGAAGCGCTACCTGCTGCTGACCGGTAAAATCTGGAGTACCGAGGATGGCCTGGGCGATTGCCTGCTGAATACCATCCAGGAACGCATTAGCCTGTTCAAACCAGCCGGACGGTCCGCAACGTCCCTGGGCGCTGCGCTGGCTTAACTGGTTCAACCACCGTTAATCCGATTTGCTCAGCGTACAACTGTTCGCTAATATTCGTGATTCACTAAAACAAGGCTTATTTGAAAACATGGTAGATAAACGCGAATCCTATACCAAAGAAGATCTGATTCTGTCAGGTCGTGGTGAACTGTTTGGGCGAAAATGGTCCGCCGCTTCCATCCGGCAACATTCTGATGATGGACCGCGTGGTCAAAATGACCGAAGACGGCGGCAAATATGACAAAGGCTTTGTTGAAGCGGAGCTGGATATCAATCCTGATCTCTGGTTCTTCGGCTGTCACTTTATTGGCGATCCGGTGATGCCGGGTTGTCTGGGCCTTGATGCCAATGTGGCAGCTGGTTGGTTTCTATCTGGGCTGGCTGGGCGGCGAAGGTAAAGGTCGTGCGCTGGGCGTGGGTGAAGTGAAATTCACCGGTCAGGTCCTGCCAGATGCGAAGAAAGTGACTTACCGCATTCACTTCAAACGCGTTATTAACCGCACAACTGGTTATGGGCGTGGGCAGATGGTGAAGTGCTGGTTGACGGTAATCTGATCTATACCGCCAGCGATCTTAAAGTCGGCCTGTTTAAAGATACCCGGCCGCTTTCTAAGCGTTTCCCCCCCAGACAAAACCTCCGCGCAGGCGGGTTATATCCCTTTTCATGACATCCGGTGATGCAGCTAACGACCTTCCTCCATGGCTTGTCGCCACCTCCCAACCATGAACTTAGCGTCAATCACTGATACGGACACATCTCTTTGAGCGTCAGTAACCTGCCTGATACACGAATGGGCGCCGTTCGAGGCGGTCTCGTCGTCTCTTCATCCTCGTGTCCCTCATGTAAGTCTGTGATCTGGTGGAAGAAAAATGGTGAATTATGTTCAACCACTCTTATGTTTCTACCTCCTGCGCACCCAAAGACAATGCCCAATCTCTGCCATTGTCAGAATGTTGGACCTTATTCGGTAACAAAATATGACGTCTTTGATGCATGAACAACACTATCTTTCGGATTAGCTAATAAAAAAGCCCCTCACCCATGTCGAAAAGCACGACAATCGGTCGGGCTTAGCTTATTTATCCACAATCTTAATTTAACGCAACCACCTATGGCAACCTCTGTGCTGTCTGTTGTCCAGCCCGCCGCCAGCGTTCTGACCATCGCATCGTAGCCATCTTCGGGCTGCGGCAGTACCAGGTAAACGCCTGTTAGCCCGCCGTCCTGAGTTCCCGCGCCCTTCGCCATGACGACTGCTTTGCCATCATAGCGCCCCTGAAACTGTCCGGTCAATTCGCGTATCGTGCTGCGCGCCTAAAGTGAACCGGCGACCAGCCGCCTGCAGCGCCCTTGCTCGGTTAGGGATCATGTCTGCTGCAACGCTGATCGACGGGCTCCACAGATTTTCGGCGATAACATATTTGAACCGGTCCGGATAAACCAGTCCGTTGCCTGCCAGATAGTCCGGCACCGTCACCTGCTGCACCCCAACATCGGTTGCGCTCATTCAGCTGGCTGCGCTGCACCTGCATGGAGCGCCCCGCAGGGCAAAATATACCAGTATTGTCAACGCTGCTACTGCCGCACTAACCCAGCGCGGCACAAATATCATCTTTATCACTGTGTCGCCCTCTTCGGCTGGGGATCCTCCCCCGGTTTTGCTCAAATACCAGCGCATTGCCCTTGGGTGTTAAGCGTTCTAAACCCCTGAGTCACGCAGACCTTATCCAGGCGCTGCATATCCCCCACCAGCTTGCTGTAGGCTGGTGAACCTGGCTGCAGGCCTTTCATGCTGCGGTTCAGCTCAGCGCAATGTCTGCTGCAGGTCTTCCGGCAGGGTTTTCATAGCCGGACTGCGGTGACTTTGTTGATGTTGTCGATGGTGCGTTGCAAATCACGCATCGTTTCTGGCTCTCTTTCAGCGTGCCTGTCGCTTCATGACCATACCGTTCAGTGGCAGACTGTTGATCTTATCCAGCGCCGCCATCAGCTTCTGCTGAATCTGGCTCAGGCCACCGCTGACCGTTGGGATAACTTCATAGCCAGAGACTTTCTGCGGACCATTTGTAGGCGGTGCATTGTCATAGAAGTCGAGAATCGACATAGAGCGCACCCGACAACAGCTGCCGGTTTTCAGCGTCGCACGCAGGCCACGTTTTTTACCATCCTGCAGATGCTGTTGCAGATCGAAGTTCTCACCCAGTCGGCTGATAAGCGAGTCCGGCTCAATGCGAATCAGCACCGGCACACGGTAATCATTGTTCAGCGCCTGGTCCAGACCGGCTTTCATCAATGGCGCTTCTGAGACGGTACCCAGGCGAATGCCGCGGAAACTCAACCGGCGCCCCGCCTGCAGACCACGGATGGAGTCGGTGAGAACATCAGGTAATCAATATGGTTGGTGTAGAGCGAGTCCTGAATGCTGCGCTGATCGTCAAACAGATGATAGTCAGACTTATTCTGCGCAGGCTGACCCAGCTCCCAGCCATCCGGCACGTCAAAACTGACGCCGCCGCTGAACAGCGTGGTCAGCGATCCCATTTCCACCCGCATTCCTGAAGCGGACATATCCACGGCGATGCCGCTATCCTTCCAGAAGCGAACGTTGGTTGTAATCAGGCGATCGTAAGGCGCAGCGACAAACAGCTGATAGGTCATCATGCGTTTTTCGGTATCAAAAGCACTGTCTCGACCGTACCGACGCGATAGCCACGGAACAGCACCGGATCCCCCTGATTGAGCTGGCCCGCTTTCTTGCTGTCCAGCACGATGCGAATCCTTTGGCATCCGGTAGGCGCTAACGGCGGCGCATCCAGCAGCTTAAACTGCTCGGGTGCCTGGCTTTTAGTGCCCGGCTGTAATTCGATATAGGCACCGGATAACAGAGTACCGAGACCGCTGATCCCTTCGCGACCCACCTGCGGTTTCACCACCCAGAAAAACGCTGTCGCTGTGCAGGCAGTTTTCCATGCCTGAATTCAGGCGCGCTTTGATTTCCACATGGTGAAGATCGTCGCTTAACACCGCGCTTTCCACCACACCGACATCCACACTGCGGCTTTTAATCGTGGTTTTACCCGCAACAATGCCTTCGGCGTTTTCGGTGATGAGGGTGACTTCCGGCCCCTGATGGCTGAAGTGATAAAAGAGGATCCATCCGCCGATTAACAGCGTAACGATGGGGACAATCCAGACCGGCGACCAGCGCTTAATCTGTTCCACCTTTGCATGGCCGTGATTAGTTTCCGTCAAGGCGCGACTTCCTTCATATTGTTTTCGCGTACACGATCCCAGGTTAATCGCGGGTCAAAAGGTCCATGGCAGCAATCATGGTGATAATCACCACCATTGCAAACAATACTGCCCCCCACGCGGGAATAAAACATTCATTAATTGCCCCATGCGCACCAGCGCAGAGAGCACGGCAATAACAAACACGTCGATCATTGACCAGCGGGCCTACAAATTCGACCACTTCATAAATTTTGTGCATCCTGTGGCTGTCACGCTGTCCGCGTCCGCTGGCATCCCAGCAAAGCCAGCCAATCGCCAGCATTTTCAGCGTAGGCACCATGATACTGGCGATAAAGATCACCAACGCCACCGGATAGGAGCCCATCACCCCACAGCACAATCACCCCCGCCATGATATTGGAGGGATAGGCCAGTGCCGAGGGTTTCCGTCACCATGATCGGCAACAGGTTGGCCGGATATAAAGCAGTATTGAGGTGAACAACAGCGCCAGCGTCCACTGGCAGGCTGTGCTTACGCCGTGCCTCGGCCGTGACGCAGCAGCGGGGACACTTATGCTCTGCTTCCGGCAGAATGGCCGTACAGCAGGGACAGTAGCGCAGGACCCTGCTCTAAACCACTGATGCCCACTTCGGGCGGATGGGGCAGCGCAGGTCGGGGTGACAGACTGTCCCACAAGCCGCGTCGATCAACGCACTGAAAGGCCCGCAACTGCAGCAGACAGAACAGAACCCACGGCCAGAAACTGGTCTCCAGGCCGATCTCGCCATAGGCCATCAGCTTGACGAAACTGACCAGCACGCCCGCCATAAAGATTTCTGCCATGCCCCAGTTACGTAGCTGAAACAGAATACGTGCCAGACCAGTTTTGAGTCCAGTCGGCAACGGGACCCGATTGACCAGCAGGATAATGGTGAGTCATGCGAAGCCGGAACCGCCTGCACGAAGAGAAGGAACAGCGTCGCCAGACTGCTGTATCTTCCGTCACCATCACCTGAGGTATCTGCGCCAGCGTGATCTGGCTGGTCAGCCCTGCCACCTTCATTGAGACAAAACGGAAACAGATTCGCCAGCAGCAGCAATAAACAGCGCTGCCAGCGCATAGCCCGTGGCCGTTACGCGGTTCGTGCCAGTTGGCCGTCAGGGAGGTGTGGCAGCGCGGGCATGACGCACGGCTGCCCAACGGGAATGTCCGGCAGCTTAATCATTAAATCGGCATTGTGGACAGAGCATCCACGCGTTACTTTCACTGCTGAACACATCCGTTAACCCTGCCCTACGCGCCCGTTTTTCAGTGACTCTAGCTCTTCCCAGCGCGCAAAAGCGGTTTCCAGCTCCTGCTCAGTCTGAGCCAGATTATCCAGCACCGGTTGCGTCTGATCGTGTGCCTGGCTGAAGAAGTCGGGATGACTCATCTTCGCCTGCAGTTCTCCGATACGCGCTTCCAACTGCTCCAGTTTTTGCGGCAGCTGTTTCCAGCTCACGCGCCAGATTGTAGCTGAGTTTATTCACGCTACGCTTCGCATCACCCTTCTCGGCTGCAGGCTTAGAGGCGTTGCCCGTCGCTTTCGCCGGTGCTGCTGCCTTGTGCTGCCGGTAGGCGGCGCGCTGCTTGCTGAGCATCGTGATAACCGCCAACAAAGGTGCCAATCTCACCGTTGCCTTCAAAAATCCAGCACTCTGTAACAGTATTATCGACGAACTGACGATCGTGGCTCACCAGTAACACGGTGCCCTGATAACCATCAATCAGCTCTTCCAGCAGTTCCAGCGTTTCGACGTCGAGGTCGTTAGTCGGTTCATCCAGAATCATCAGGTTGCTGGGACGCAGGAACAGGCCTTGCCCAGCAGCACGGTTACGTTCACCCGCCCGAAAGGGCGCCGCACCGGCGTCATGGCACGTTTTGGATGGAACAGGAAGTCCTGCAGATAAGCCCAGCACGTGGCGCGGTTTGCCGTTGACCAGTACTTCCTGCTTGCCTTCGCCAGGTTTGTCCATCACGGTGCGAATCCGGATCCAGTTCAGCGCGATGCTGGTCAAAGTAGGCTACTTCCAGCTTGGTGCCGGAATGCACACGACCATGGTCAGCTTTCAGCTGCTGCCAGCATCAGGCGTAGTAAGGTAGTTTTCCCGCAGCCATTTGGTCCGATCAGCGCAATTTTGTCGCCACGCTGCACCTGGGTTGAGAAGTCCTTCACCAGCACTTTGGCCATCGACCGCGTAGTCGACATTTTCCAGCTCAAGACAATCTTGCCGGAAACGGGACGCTTCGCCCACCTGCATGTTGGCTTTGCCCATTACTTCGCGGCGTTCTGAATGTTCACCGACGCAGCGCTTTCAGCGCACGCACACGGCCTTCGTTGCGGGTACGGCGAGCTTTGATGCCCTGACGGATCCACACCTCTTCCTGCGCCAGTTTGCGGTCGAATTCGGTCTTTCTGCATCTCTCTCAACGCGCAACGCTTCCCTTGCCTTCCAGATAGAGATCGTAGTTGCCTGGCCAGGAGACCAGCTTGCCACGGTCCAGATCGACAATGCGCGTCGCCATGTTTGGCGGATAAACGAACGGTCATGGGAAATAAAGATGATGCTGCCGGTGAAGTTCTTCAGGAACGTTTCCAGCCAGTCGATGGTTTCGATATCGAGGTGGTTGGTTGGCTCATCCAGCATCAGGACGCGCGGTTTACTCACCAGCGCACGGCCCAGCGCCGCTTTACGCAGCCAGCCGCCGCGAGAGCGACGTACAGCTCGGTATCGGGCTGCAGACCAATCTGCTACAGCACGTCATGGATGCGGCTCTCCAGCTGCCTACATGATTCGGGTGGTCGAGAATGCTCGGCAGACGCGCCATCTCATTGAGGTTTTTATCGCTGGGGTCTTCCATCACCACATGGGAAATGGCGTGATAGGCTTTCAGATGCTCAGCCTGCTCTTCACACGCCTCTCGGCCACGGAAAGTCATACACCGAACCGGTAATATTGCGCGGCGGATCCTGTTGCAGACGCGCCACGACCAGATCGGTTTCATAAATAATGCGGCCATCCATCCAGTGGCTGGTTCGCCATTGATGATTTTCATCAGCGTGGATTTACCCGCACCGTTACGGCCCACCAGACAGACGCGTTCGTTCTCTTCGATGTGCAGTTTCGGTGTTGTCTAACAGCGGCGCATCGCTGAAGGAGAGATAAGCGCCGTGGATACTGATTAATGACATGTAAGCTTATTCCTTACCGGCGTGAGTGATCAGCCAGCAGTTGGTGAATTTGACGGTTACGCGCGAAGTCCTGCGACCTGCGTTTTCTGGGTAATATCCTGCCCTGCAGGCCCAGTGATTTCAGGCCATCCATGTCCATTTTGAAACCCGCGTTGTTATTGGAGAACATGATGGTGCCCGCCGCGAACGCAGCAGGCGCTTCATGTTACGCATCAGCATCATATGATCGCGCTGAACGTCGAAGCTCTCTTCCATACGTTTTGAGTTGGAGAACGTTGGCGGATCGATAAAGATCAGGTCAAAGTTCTCGTCACTCTCATTCAGCCAGCTCAGGCAGTCCGCCTGCATCAGACGATGCTGACGCCCGGTCAGTCCGTTGAGACGCAGGTTGCGCTCCGCCCACTCCAGATAGGTACGCGACATATCTACCGTAGTGGTTGAACGCGCGCCACCCAGACCGGCATGCACACTGGCGGTACCGGTATAGGCAAACAGGTTCAGGAAAATCTTTGCCCTGACCTCATCTGGCCCAGCATTTTACGGGCAATGCGGTGATCGAGGAACGGCCGTATCCGAGATAGTCGGTCAGATTCACCCAGAAACGCGCATTAAACTCTTTAACTTCGAAATAGTCGCACCTTCTCGCTGAGCTTCTGATACTGCGCTTTGCCTTTCTGGCCGTTTCACGCGTTTTCATAATCAGACGGTCGGCAGGCAGTTGCAGCACGCTCAGCGTTGCGCTGATGACATCGAACAGACGCTGACGCGCTTTTATCAGGATCGATGGTTTTCGGTGGCGCGTACTCCTGGATAATCACCCAGTCCGCCATAGCGAAAATCGACAGCAACGTTGTAGTCTGGCAGATCGGCATCATAAATACGGTAGCATTCAATGCCTTCCTGACGCGCCCACTTCTCCAGTTTCTTTCACGTTTTTACGCAGGGCGGTTAGCGTAATCTTCCGCAATCTGTCCGGCGCTTTCATGACTGTTAACCGCCAGCTATAGTTTTTTCTGCACGCAATCCAGCGGACCGTTCTTCGCTTTTAAACTGGCGATCGGCACGCAGCTGCAGGCAGCTCAGCAGTTCTGGCGATGCACTGAACAGCGACAGGTTCCAGCCGCCAAAATGCTGCTTCATCAGACGTCCGAGCTGGCTGTGCAGCGCAATCAGGGCTGGTTCGCTCTCCAGACGTTCACCGTAAGGAGGATTACTCAGCACCGTACCGTTGAAACCGCCGGGTCAACCGGATTAGTCAGCTTCAGCAGATCCTGCTGGCCGAAGGTGAAAAGTTCAAAGACGCCAGCACGGCGGGCATTCGCCTGCGCCCACTCCAGCACCCGACCATTATTGTCGTAGCCAAAGAAGCGCGCCTGGGTGGCAGCCGTGCCAGTGCGGGCACGGTTCTGCGCCTCGGTTTTAACGTCCTGCCACAACGCAGCGTTAAACTGCTCCAGGCGGTGAAGCCCCAGTGCTTGCGCAGCAGGCCAGGCGCACGATCGCAGGCAATCAGTGCGGCTTCAATCAGCAGCGTACCGAACCACACATCGGAATCGATCAGCGGTGTCGTCGGCTCCCAGCCAGAACGCAGCACGATGGCCGCCGCCAGGGTCTCTTTTAAAACGGCGCCTGACCGGTCTGCTGGCGATAACCACGCTGATGCGCGAGCTGCCGCTAAGATCCAGCGCAATGCTGGCGCGATGTTGCTTCTGCCCGACTTTGACACGGATATCTGCCTGTCACGATCGACGTTGGGTCGTTTCGATTTTGACTGTAAAGCTGTCCACGAGGCATCTTTAACTTTCAGCGCACCAAACTGCTGTTACGAATCGATCGTTAGTGCCGCGAAATGCACAACAATGTTTGTCGCTGGCAAACATCGTCGGCCAGTCCACGCTCTGCACACACAGATAGAGATCCAGATCGATGTATGTTGTAGACGCCAAACTCTCCCAGCGGCAACAGGATTGGCGTATGTGCTAAACGACTCCACCATCAGGCTTGTAAGGTGCGATCGTCGGCTTCGTAGGGACACGCCACACCCTGCCCCCTGTGCAAATCCTGCCGAGACCAGAGCGTCCAGATCACTTTTTAACAGCTCTTCCGAGACCACGCGCAGTGCTGGCAAACAGAGGAATTCATATCGGCACTTTAACTCTTGAGCAAAAATTGTCGCGAACTTATAGCGAATCGGAGACCGATGTCATAAAGTTAGTCTTTGCTGCGTGCGCGTTGTGGCTGTCGCGTCGGGTTCAGAGAACACATGATGCACGCTTTCCCCGCTTATTTATTTTTCATCCCTCGCTGAAGTCGACATGCGGGGATGAGCGCTGTCAGCATCGTACCACGCGCTGGTTTCAATGACAGGCGGACTGGCATTTGATGTCGTTTATGGTGACCGAAACCTGATCGGACTTGAATACCGCTGCGTCAGCACACGGAGAATGGTGCGCTTCACGACCGCGATTTTACAGGAGGTGCTCTGACGGCCCCGGATGGCAGTCTACTCCCGATCCGCCTCAGCGATTTCGCACTGAGCAGGATCACCCCCACCCGAAGTTTGGGGAAATCATTTCCACGCGCGATAGCGCCGGACCCTGCTGATTAACAAGGGCTGGAAAGTTCTTCCCGCGTGAGGTTCAGTTCGCTGGGCTCGGGCCGAACCCATCCGCCGGGTTAACAGCGTTTAATCGATTCCCGCTGACATTGCGCCGACGGCCTTTTCCGTTTTTGCTGGTCACACCGCGTCGCTGCCATGATCTTCACAAGCGCTGCACGGCCAGCGTCAGGCGTACGAACAGTTTCGTCCGAATCTGGTAGTCAGCGGCCCCCCCCCCCCGCGCCGCATGGGATGAAGACAGCTGGGCGGGAGATT